>VZRR01001040.1:0-11262 GCA_013398015.1 Oreocharis arfaki
AATTTCTTCCTAATAACTAATCTTAAACTACCCTTCTTCAGCTTAAAGCCATTCCCCCCTGTCCTGTCACTCCAGGCCTTTGTGAATAGTCTCTCTCCACCTTTCTTGCAGGCTCCCTCCAGGCACTGGAAGGCCACAATTAGGTCACCCTAAAGCGTCTCTTCTCCAGGCTGAGCAATCCCAATTCTCTCAGCCTTCCCTCCCAGCAGAGCTGCTCCATCCCTCTGATCATCCTGGTGCCTCCTCTGGACTCACTCCAACAGCTCCACGTCCTCCCTGTGCTGGGCCCTGGGGCTGGAGGCAGCTCTGCAGGTGGGGTCTCACCTGAGCCGAGCAGAGGGGCAGAATCCCCCCCTCACCTGCTGCCCTCCCTGCTTTGGATTGGCTTTCTGGGCAGCAAATGCACATTCAGAAAATACCTTTCCGCTCTGGTTTTGGGGAAGAGGAATATTCAGCACTGACTTGGCTGAAATCTCCGCTGCAAATACATCAAACCTGCTTAGGGCTGGAGTCCGGGGTTGGGTTGGGAGCAGGATACTTTGTTAGGCTGAACACGCTCCCTCTGGAACGGTGCCCACGGGGGGATGGCAGCACCTTCTGCAGCTTCATTTGTCTGCGCTACCGTGCCTGACAAAAAACAGCATCTTAAGTGAAAAACAGGCTCCATCCCAGCATTTCCCCCAAGTGAGGATAACCAGGGAGCTTAAGAGACGGAACAATCTCTTTTTCCTCCTTCCCTGTGGGCAGGGGATGGAACCGGCTTAGTCTATGTGTCTTTTCCTTTTTTTCTTTCTATTTTTGTCTTGTCTTTGAACAAGCAGCTAGACACGGTTAGACCCAAAAGTACGAGCCCTAGTCATTTCTACATCAGCTAATTGTGCACTTGTCACCTTGCCCACAACAATTTTGGTACAGGGACGTGCTCTTGCAGGGATTCTTCCAACCACCCGTCCCTGTCCTGAGTGCTGCTGGCTCTCTCAGCCTGGGACAGGGACTCAGCTGTGGCCCAGCCAGGGTCTGTATCCAAACCAGCTTGTCACTAAGTAGTTTGGCGTTTTTCCTGGGTTTTTTCTGTGCTGGAGACATTTTCACCGGGCACTCAATACTCTCCACGTGTTTCACAGTTAATATTTAGCTCAAAAGTATCTGACTCAACAAGTAAGAGAGATTGCTCTTCACAGATATGTGTTATTCTGATGAAGACAGATGCTGAAAAACAGTATAAAATCTATTGTTCCAAATTCCTTTGGAAATTTCTAAAAAGCCTAACCCAAACCAAAACTGTTTTTGTGGCCTAGTGTTGTGCTTAGAATTTCTGACGAGCTCGGGCTGATTTAGGTTGTCGTCTGGTTTAGTGATCAGCCTTTCCTTTCAAATGTCAGTCCCAAGCAAGCAAATCCTAGAACCATTTCTCCTTTCTGTGCTGGAATTCACATCCAAACACCCTTTTAAATATGGTCTGGTGAACTTTTTCTTCATAGATTTGTCTAAATCCCTGTCAATGGAGAGACATCCAATCTGGAAAATGGGGAAAGTGCATCCCCAGCTCCTACCACCCACCCATGTAGGGCTTACATGTCAACATGAGCACATTTGACCAAAGGAAAGGTCATGCTGGTGTTCAACTGTGGGACCATTGCTACTACAAAGCCATTATTTTGCAGATTTTGGGTTGTATTTTTCTTCCAGTTGTGCATCACTATCTGGTTTATATCTGTGAGATGTATCTGTGAAGACAAAGATATCTGAGAAACCCAGGAGACGAGTCATGAATTGTTAAAATAATGATATAATCTCTAAATTTCTGTCCTGTCTATGCCCTGCCTCAGCAGAACCTCAAGGAAGGCAAAGCAGAAAAAGGTCTCTGCCCCAAAACCTTTACAGTGTGGGGTGTTCGACACCATTGGCTGGCTTCAACACCATCACACACATAAAAATATTACAAATGTGCTAATTGACTAAATATTTTAGTGACATGAGGAAGGACATGGTGTCTTCCAAGTTTTCCCTGCAGCTTGGAGCAAACCAGCTTACTGAGCAGAAAGAAAGTGGATTCAGGGAAGGAATATGCAGCTGTGTTGCATAGCATGTTCTGAGTCTCTTCCAGTTGTTTCAAGCCATTCCTACACTCCTGTGGAGTTGCTGATTTTGTGAGTTTGAACATCCCTGGAGATCTTCATTGCTATTTCACCAAGCCTTTACAAGCTCCTGGGCTTTTTCCAGCAGGGTTGCACCGGAGCTGGGGGTGAAGTCATAGAATCTTAGAATTACCAAGGCTGGAGAAGACCCACAAGATCACCAAGTCTGCAGGAACTGAAGGAAAACAAGGGTGGTTCTTGAGACAGAACTTCCAGACAAAATTGTTCCCATGTCCCTACACACCAGTAGTGCAAAAAAAACAGGGCTGTGCCTGCCTTGTGGGAAAGATTTCTGTGTCCCTTGATATGGGACGTATTTCTCACTCCCTGCTCCAAACAAACAAATTAAAATGAAGTTTTCTCTGCTTTCTCCTGTCTCCAGCACCAACGGATGCCTCAGCTCGGGCTTTAGCCTTCTCTGCTGATCCCAGACTCACTCCAGTGGATCTGGCCCTCTGTAGTCCTGAGAGACTTGAGAGGTGAGGAATGGAAAGACGAGGATTGAAATTAGCAACATCTGACTGTAAGTGTGGGTTTTGATGTAAAAACGCTATTGTTAGAATGAAAAAAATAAAAAACAACAGGAAAACAAACATGGTTGATTATGTTCTAAATGAGCCTCTGGACAGAGCAGCCTTCTTCGAGGGAAATGTAGAAAGAAAATGTCATTTATGAAGAGGGAAAGGACACCTCCAATCAGCACAGGAGATTTTAGGTTGTGTTGCCAAGACTGATCTAAGTGAGGCAGGATTAGGGAGCTGGAATTGGCCCTTGGGTCATCTGGTCCATTGCCACATTCCTGGACCATGATTGTTCTCTGTCTCAGTGTCCTCAGGTCCATGTTTTCCAAAGCAGATAAACAGCTTTTCCTTACACAAAAGGTACATTACTGGTTCTAATGTGCTTCTTGGATTGCCTTCCAGATTTTCCAGCAGCCTCCAAAGGCTGTGCTGAAACCAAAAACCTCTCAAACCAGAGGGGGAGATGGTTTCCAGAGTTTTGTTCTCCCTAGGTATGGTGGAAAATATCTTTGAGTGTAAATGGTCTTGCTTTCCCTTAAAGTACGTAATGAAAAGGATGAGTCAGGTTTTATTCAAACTCCACCAATTTCTAGCACTAAAGGGGACTATGAAACGTGAAGGTCATTCAAAATAAGAACTAAAATAAAAGCAAACAGAACAGAAAACCCATACAAGAGTCGCACTGGTTGCGTATTTTGAGGTTAACATGACATGACTGTGTCTCTTAAGCTCATTTAAACATTTAATTTTGTTCTCTTGTTCCGTCCCTGAGTACATATGGATTTCACAGAGATTTAACAGGACAGAAGAAAGTTACCCGTAATTGAAACAGGTTTTATGCACAAGTCACAACGTTGTGTTCAACACTCAGAGGGAGAAAAACGTGTCCTTTCTGTCTAAAGTGACTTGTTTTCAGATTAAGGGAAACAGCTGTGAGAAGAGACAGAAGTGTTCCTTCTGTCACCAGGAGAGATTTCAGCAACCACCAAAAGGGTTGCTGAAATCTCTCCAAAGAGATTAATCTTAAAACTTTAGATTTAATAATGCAGAGTAAGTAGAGAAGGACTCACGCAGCATAAAATCATAGAATGGCTTGGATTGGAAGGCACCTTAGAGATTATCCAGCTCCAAGCCCCTGCCACGGGCAGGCACACCTTCCTTTAGGCCAGGCACACCTTCCTTTAGGCCAGGTTGCTCAGACACCCATCCAACCTGGCCTTGAACATCTCCTGGGTTGGGGAGTCCACGACGTCTCTGGAAAACCAGTTTAGGTGTCTCATGAACCTTACAGTAAAGAATTCATTCTTAATATCTGTTCTGAATAAAATCTACCTTGCTTCTGTTTAGGACCATCCCTCCTTGTCCTGTCACTCCCTTCCCTTGTCCAAAGTCCCTCTCCAGCACTCTTGGAGCCCCTTTGGGTACTGGAAGGGGCTCTAAGCTCTCTCTGGAGCCTTCTCTTCTGCAGGCTGAGAAGCTCTCCCAGGCTAGCTCCAGAGCAGAGCTACCCCAGCCCTGGGATCAGTTTAGTGGCCTCCTCTGGACTTGTCCCTACACATTGATCTCCTTCCTGTGCTGGGAACCCCAGAGCTGGATGCAGCCCTCTGGGTGTGACCTCACCAGAGCAGAGCAGATGTGGAGAATCCCCTCCCTCTCCTCCTGGTTGTGCTGCTCTAGATGCAGCCCAGGATCCAGGTCACGGCTTTTAAAGCCATCCCTGCACCTGCAGAACTTTTGAGCTTTGCTGGAAGCCTTGGCAGAGCCTTTCTGAGGGCGTGCAGCAGTGAAGGATGAGCCGTGTGCTGGTACCACCTGGCTCCAGAGCCAGGCTCGTCCCAGCCGCTCTCGGTGATTTATGGCAGGAGGCAGAGATAAGTTATCTGATAAATGACTCCTCCATTATCATAAACAGACGTGTCCCAGCATAGATTATAATTACATCTGAGGGAAAATAAAACAAACACAGAGGTTACAAGGCTGAGGTTGGGTGAATGGTTTATTTAATCCTAATGGTTTATTCTTCCCTTGTTTAGTATTAATCCCTCCTTCCACTGAGGGATTTCCAATTTCAATAGGCTGTACATTATGGGATCAAACCTGTTTTACATATGCTTATGTCAAATGATTTACACAGTTACGGGATCAACCTTTGATTTCAGGATGCTCAGGTCGAATACAAATATTGGAAAACCAAAGACTTCCAGTCATGCGAGCATGAAAGGAATGGATCTTTAAAGGTGCTGAGCACTCTCCAACTCCATTGGTTTCTGGGGGAGCCTGGAAGCATTTGGCCTCTCAAGAATTAGATTTGGGAGGTGACTTGAAATGTTTAAATCTGAAAAATGAGGTTGGAAATCACCTATGTGTGAACTTTCAGAGGGGTTTTTTTGTGCTTATTTCTTCTGGCATCCGTGGAAATCTGGCTTGGATACTTGTATGTAAAGAAACCAACTGAGACTAAGTCCCTGAGTGTTGGGAACATGGGGACAAGAAGGTGACTGTGGTGGGTTGACCCTGGTTAGATGTCAGGTGCCTCCAAAGCTGCTCTGTCAGTCCCCTCAGCCGGGCAGGGGAAAGAAAAAATAATGAAAGGCTCCTGGGCTGAGAAAAGGACAGGGAGAGATCAGTCACCAGTTACCCTCAAGGGCCAAACAGACTAGACTTGGGGAAATTAATTTATTTTAATGCAAATCGAATCAGGAAGGGTAGTGAGAAATAAAAACAAACTTGCAACAGCAAGTTGCATATTCACTCAATATGATACTTTGGGCCAGAAGTGTCAGTTCATTGAATTAAACTTCAGTGTGTGGAAGTGTTTTACCGTAAGAAGGAGAAAAGTAGGAAAAAAAATCCCAAACTCTTCTAATTAAACATTATTTTGAATTTTTGAAGCTAACCTAGTGATATTAAAGCAATAACAAAGTGAAAACATGAGCTGAAAACTAAGTAACATCTTCTTTCTGGCCTGAATTAAATTCACATTCACGTGCTCAACTGCTGGTTTGTGAAAATGAATCCGGAATTTTGAGCTGATTTTGGGCTTTTGTGGCAGTCACTTGAGAGATCTTCAACTTTTTTCCCGGTATGGAAAATTGTTTTCTTGTTCAACTCCTCAGGTATCATCCCTGTGAAAGGGGATAGACAATCCTGCAGAGCACAGAGGGATTTTGCATTTCAAGCTCTGTCTGCCGGTGCTCAGGCGAGGAGGTTTTTCTTGCTTTCTCCATTGATTTAGGAGTTCTCATTCTGAGCGCGTTGTAACCACAAGGAAATGAAATTCTCTCGCTTTCTGCTAAAATAAGAAGATTTACTCGTGGAAACAACTCTGTAAATACCACGTACTGCCATCTATGGCTCTGCTGGGGAAGCACATGGAGAGCCCCGCAAAGGAATCTGCTTTTCCACCGTCAAAGAAACCTTTTGTGCTAACTGGGGTTTCGAGCAAGTGGCTCAAAAACCAGCAGCTGGTGTGGGAAAAAAGAGTTCCCAGGAGAAGGGGAATCTCAATCCATCCCTCTCCTGCCAGTTTGGTGCCAGGGTCAGCAATAGATGCCAAGAGCTCAGAGGGGCATTGCAGGTCAGCAGGAAAGCACCCGGAGGGCAGCACAAAGGAATTCCAGGCACTCCACACAGGAGATTGGCTTCATCATGGATCCGACTTAAATTCCTCTATCCCAACACCTGAGCACGGGGAATAAACCAGACGATGAGAGATGTGTGTTCTCCTTGTTGGCATCGTGGAGATGTGGTGGGATGGCTCCTTTGGCTGGGTTGGGATGACTCCTGTGGCTGGGGGGATGGAATGGGAGGATACAGGAAGAACAGGAATAGGAATTCTCTTTGGGGAGAGCAGGCATAGGGGTGAGGAGAGGCTGTGTCCCTCTGTGTTGAGGAGCAGATGGAATAACAGGAGCTTTGCCTGAGGGTGGAAGAAGAGCTGAGGGAGAATTTAGGGGTCAGGATTAAGGGAGGGCAGGGACAGGTGACATTGGAGTGGGGTCTGCTACAGGCTGCCCAGCCAGGAGGACCAGGGGGGCTTGGAGCAATGGGGTCTAGTGGGAGGTGTCCCTGCCCATGGCAGGGGGTGGAACTGGATTATCTTGAGGGTCCCTTCCACCACAAACCATCTCGTGACTCTGGAAACCTGCTGTAATTATTATTGCCATGGTTATATTTAGAAGGTGTTCAGCACTTTCCCTCTTGAAGAAAGTTCCTAAATGAGGATAAGGAAGAGGTGAGTGCTTGTCAGAGAAATTCTTTATTGTGACCATTTGGGATGCTCCAGTTTTGTCTTCACTGGCAGTAACAGCAAAGTGCACTTTGCCTTTGCTCTCACTCTCGGTTCTCAGCCTCTGGCTCCGGGATCTTCACCAGCTTTTGGGCTTTCCATAGGAGGGGCCATTCCTCTCCCTCCACATCTGACCCAAACTGATGTGTAAAGCTCCTGAGATGCCCACAAGATTCTGTGTGTCAGGGGAATGGACACAGGGAGGAGCTGTGGGGAAGAGGAAGAGGATGCTGGAGCCACAGTGGACACAGGTGGCCCTCGTGGAGAGGGAAAGAAGAAGGAATTCATCAATATCTCCTTCCCACCCCTTCCCCTCCTGGGCAGGGAGAGGGCAAAGAGGAAAGTTCAGGATCAGTTCAAGGCTCTGGAAAAAGAGATGAGCTGTGAACACCTGGGCTTGGGGCTCCATCACTCCTTCCTGCTGCCAGAGCCAGCATCACAAATGCTTTCAGAGGGGGGTTCCATCCTCTCCACTGATGATCCAAGAGCTTTGGGAGTCTGGGACTCTTTTTTGTCACCAAAGCTGCAGTCACTCATCCAAGCTCCCTCCACCATCACTGGCTGTGACCATACCTGTGCTGGTGCTTGTCCCCCTCACTAAGACCCTTTTTTTGGGCACCCCTGATCCTGGTGTGCAAAGCAGGCTGGTTAGGGGAGAGGGTTGGAGTTAGGATTTTCCATGCTTGGGAAATCTGGACCTCCTGCCTTGCCTCACTTTACAAGTCTATAAAATGAGTTTTGATGCTAAATTCCTATTTCAGGAGAATTCTCTCAGCACTATGTCCAAAAATGGAGGAGTTTGAGCAAAGACCCTCCTTGAACACAGACAATTCCTGCACTCAACAAACCCAGCCCACGGGAGGAGGAGCAGGAGTTTTCTCCTTGCCCTTAGGAGAGGCTGGGATTGCTGGGTTGGACCTGTGATACGTGAGCATTAAAACTCCTGAGCAGCCACTGCCAGCAGAAACCACAGCAATGAAAAGTCATTAAAAATACATAAAAATTGACAAGAAAAACAAGAGCGAGGTGGAAAGCACAGCAGTCATGCGAGAGGCAGGCATGGGAAAATCCCTTTCAATCCCTGGGTAAAGCTGAGTTATCCCATGTCCCCCTTCAGCAGGAGGATTGCGGCCGGCTGGAAGTTTGAAATGTTCAAGGAGATTTTTAACCAGACACAATGGAGAGTGTTATAGATGTAAACACAGTGGTATCTGTGGCTGGAGGGGAAGTAAACTGATTTCTTACAAGCTGTCCTGCTTTGCAGTTATCCTCTTCAAACAGATCTCCTGGGAATCCCAGGCATTCCCTCTTATATTTTTTTTTCCTTGCCATCCTCATCTACACCTACGATATCTGGGGCTACCGCTGGCAGGAGGAGACTTCCAACAAACTGAACTCAGTTTCTCTGCATTGCAATTATGCTTCCAGCAGATTTTTGGGGCAGATCTATTATTCCTGTGGCACCACCAGCCTGCCTTTGCAATGTGGGAGGACAGAGTTAACAAACCTAAAGCAGCTCTGAGCAGCTACCAGCCCAAACAGCCTTTTCCCGTCCGTGATCCATGCTTCAAAAGAAGGTGGAAAAATTGGGCAGAGGGAAAACGTTTTTCTCTCTCTTTCGTGTCTTCCTCACGTAACTTTGTAGTCTGAGACCAGTTTAGGCTCCTGAAGTGCGCAGCTTAATCCTTCTCCCAAAATCTCTTTGCATATTCCCAGGGGGGCTACATTTAACCATGGATATTCCCACTCCTTTTTTTTTTTGCTCTGGACCAGTTGTGCCTGCGACAACAAGAGGCATTTTCTGTGCAATAAGCATGTTCTAAATTCAAAGTGGGTGTAAAGGTTTGTTTATGCCTCTCGAGTTTGCTGCTTTCCTTTGACAGGGGGAAGCGAGAACTACAGCTGGATCCAGCTCAAGCCTTTCCATCTCCAAAACCCAGACAGAAAACAGATCGTGGACAGAGGCAACAGAGCAGAGAAGAGAAAGATACTTCTCTCTTGTGTTTTGGGATAGTAAAGTCAGTGTTTGTCACAAAACCCACCCAGCACCTCCCCAGGAAGAGTTAAGGATGGGTCGGCCTTGTCAGCACCACCACGATGGCGTGGGGATGATGTGTCCCAGAAGCTGTTGGGCCTTGTAACCTCTGTTTTTGCTGCTCTTGTCTGATTCTTTTCCTCTGGGACTGACACTGGAAGGTCCCCATGGTGCCCATATCAGCCCTGAGTAATTTCAGGAGTCCTCAGACCATACTGTGATGGGACAGAGATTGCCAGTTTGGGCTGAGCTGAGGCCTTTTGGTTATTTCTGCAGAGTTTCAAGCAAAAAAGGGCAAGGATCTCTGTTTCGGGGCTTTCTATGTCATAAATTGTGCTGACCTGGGAGTGGGCAGCGTGGCCCCTGCAAGGTCCCTACATGGGGAGCAGAGGGGACAACCACTAATTTAAAGGCGTCTTTAAATCTCTTATGTTATCAGTGGGGACCATTCTCCCCACAGATCCCACACTTGGGTTATGCTGGCAGGATGGAAGGAAGGGTCTGTCTCCCCTGAACTCAGATTTCTGGGAGTTCTGATGTTTCGAGAGCATCACTTGCTCTGCAAATGGCTTTCTCTGCCCTCAGAACTGTCCTGCAGCACTGAATTTCACAGATCAATTTTATGGTAAAGTTATTTCATCTTCATCACTTGGCAGATGAGGAGAACAGGTGAGTTATCGCACTTGGTTACCTCAGCCAGATGCAGACCCTGAATCCTCACGTCCTGTTTGCTGTCACAGCCAACCCTCAGGTCTCCCTGGAGGGCACACAGTGAGAAATGGGGTGAGAAATGGGGACATCAGGTCTCTCTCTTCTCTATGATTTTGAGGTGTGGGCCATGCTTACCATGGAATAAAATGGTCTGCAGCGGCATTTGCCAGCATCTTTGGACAATGCTCTGTGGCCCAGGGTTGGATTCCTGGTCTTGTGCAGGGCCAGGAGCTGGGCTTGATGATCCTTATGAGTCCTTTCCAGCTCAGGATATTCTGTCTTTCTCTGCTTCATGGATCCCAATTCCCCATTCCCACAAAGACGAGATTTGCATGAGGCCCCGTTTGCAGCAGCTGAAAATGGGTTTGGTTTGGTCAGTGGCACTTCCTGCTGCTTTGTCCTTCTGCTTGGGCTTCTTTTGCCCTACAACACAGGAGGGAGACCAGCTGCACCTTGCTCTGCCTGACCTCCCCAAACACAGGACAGGGAAGGGGAGTGCCCTTCTCTTCCCCCATCACCCCAAAAGCAAGGCAGAGCTGCTCCATGGGGCTCGCAGGCTCAGGGTTAGGGTTAGGATTAGGGTTAGGGTGAGGGTTTGGATTAGGGTTAGGGCTGAGCTCCTTTTGCCAAGCACCCTCTGGCTCCCTCCAAAGCTTTCCTGCTGGCTCCTGTGAGAGTTGGAGAGGGAGAAGCTGCAGAAACAGAGAAGAAATCCCTGGGCGACTCGGAGGAGCAGGGAAGCCTTCTTGAAGGAAAACAAACTCCCAAAAGGCTGGAGAGGGAAAGGGAGAGATTTCCATTCGGAGCATGCACTGTGCTAATCCAGCATAGCCGCCTGTCGGCTAAAAACCTGCATTTCAGGCCCCAGCTGCCCCTTTGCTCCAGTCCCTGCTTAACTGGAGATGTCACAGATGCCTTTGGCCAGCGATGCTGCAGTGCTGGCTGGGGATGAGAGGCTGCTTTGCTGCGTTCCTCCACAGCCAGGGCTTGCAGCTCAGCTCGCCTAAATGAAGAGTTTTCTTTTATTTTTCTCCTTCCCCAGGAGTTTTTTTAGGGATGCAGGAGGTCTGAAGGTGTGGAAATAGGGGCTAAAGGGCTGGATGAGGCGAAGGGAAGGGAAGAAAGGGGAAGAAGGCCAAGAGGAGGGGGTGGAGAGTCCCTGGGAGGAGAAAAGGGGTGCTCCTCACCCTCTCTGAGGCAGAGGGACGGAGGGTGGTGGCAGATGGGATGTTTACGTCTGCCCCTCGGGCAGGTCTGTGCCCCTTCCCTGATGGGGGAGCAGCAGCCCCGGGCAGGGAGGGAGATGATTTTGTCAGGGAAAGAGGGTTGGTTTCCCCCTTTTGGAGTAGGAAGGGTTAAAACCAAGGGGCAGGTCCGGAAGTCTGACAGGGTGCTGAAGTCCCCCAGCTCTCCACACACCTCCAGCCTTATCCCTCTCCCTTCCATCCCTTTCCCACCCCCCTTTTCTCTGCTCGGCAGGCTTCTCACTGCCGGAGGACCTTCCTCAGGCTGCAAACCTGGAGGCAGCACCTTTACCCCCAAGCTGCCGGGATGTAGCACGTACCTTTC
>VZRR01001040.1:12109-55654 GCA_013398015.1 Oreocharis arfaki
GGGTGCTGGGGGAGGTCCCCTCCATCCCCGCCCTCCCTCCCCGCAACTGAGGGGCTGGGGAGCCACTGCCCCGCTGCTCCCCGCCGCCCTGTCCGGTGTCCCGTCCCCCTTCCCAGGCTGTCAGCTCCGGGGGAGGCTCCGGGGGGGCGATGCGAGAGCCCCAGCACCCCCCTCTCCCTGCCGGTACCCAGGCAGCGGCACCAGCGTCTCTGCGCATCCCTCTGCGGGCGAGCGGCACCTCTCCGTGCTGAGCCTCCGCAGGTTTTTTGGGGAGCGGGGCGAGGGCGGGGTGGGGGGGGGAAGCAGAAGCCTCGCCATCCTCACCACCACCATCCCGGCTCCCTCTTCACCTCCTGGCTCCCCGCTTAGGGCTAAGATGTCCCGGGGAGGCTGCGCTGCTGAGCCGCCAGCGCGCTCCGGCTGTCGCTGGCTCCTCTGTTCCATCCATCCATCCATCCATCCATCCATCCATCCATCCATCCATCCATCCATCCATCCTCTCCTCCTGGAGGCTAGCGGAGCATGCCCGATGCGATAGCGTGTCAGTTCGGGTCCTTGCCTATAGCTGCCTGTTTTACAAAGCTCCGATCCGTGCGTGTGCGTGTGTATGTGTGTGTGCATTTCATCCCTCCCTCCTATCCCTCCCTCCCTCGCTCTCTCTCTCTCTCTCTCACTCTAATGTGTGATCTGGAAAGCTTATAAAAGCCTGATGTAATCCTTAATGCAGCCCCTGGCTACAAAGACTGGATCTAGTTTCAGAGAGAGAGATTCAGAAGCAGAATTAAAAAAAAAAAAAGGAGAAAAAAAAAAGGGAAAAAAAAAGTGTGGGGGGAGAAGAGAGAGAAAGAAGGAAAAGCAGATGAGTGGATTTTAAACAAACATATCTTTCTGAAGAAGACCCTTCTCGCTCCTCGCTGCTGGGAAAGCTACTCTGAACCCTGCTGTATATTTTTTTTTTTTTCCAAAGGAGAAGACTTGATTGTCTGCTTGGATCTAATGATTTACTGGCTTTTAACTGCGTTTTTCCCCTCTCCTAAGGATTCCTCAAAAAACGGCTTAATTATTTTCAGCTTTTCTCTTCCACCTGCCTGTCTGCAGAGACACCAAAGGTTCTCCCTTCCTCTCCCTCCCCACCCCCATTTCTTTTAGGATTTTTTCCCCCTTTTCCATTTAATATATACATATATATATATATATAAATGTGTATGTATATATATATGTAGAGGCGAGAGTGGAGGAAGCGGAGGGGGAGAGAGAGAGCTCTGCCATCCTTTTGGACTTCACGCGCTGCCCAATGTTGGGCTGGTTACCCCTGGATATGTTGCTGGTTTCCATTTGGAATTTGACAAAGGGAAGAAGGAGGATATAAAACCTGGGGAGCTCGGCAAGGTAAGGGGCTCCCGGCCACCCTTCCTTCTTCCACGGAGGGGAGGGAGAGGGGGAACGCGACTTCTCCGGCTGCGCTTTGCCTAGAGCGCAGGGGGGTCTTCTCCATCCCCAGGGGAGACGGGGATGGGGGCAGCGCTGGGCACCCGCTCCTCTGCTTTTGCCCCTGGAAACAGCACCCGGAGGATGTTTTCGTCCCTTCCACTCCGCAGTTTGGACTGACAGAGCGCAATCATTCCCCGACATGGGAAGTTTTAACTTTTGTGCATGCAGGTCCTGTGGGCAAACAGCAAGCGCTGGTGGAAAATATTGAACGTCTGCAGGATGCGGAAGGGGAAATGCAGACGTGTCCTGGGGAAAGGAGCTGGGAACTGGGTTCTTTGGTGGGGGAGAAGGCAGCCAGGCGAGGGAAGAGGAGCGGGAGATCGCGACAGGAGAGCTGCAGAGCCAGCCGGGGCTGAACTGCAAATTGCTGTGAAGCCGCGGTGCCTTCGCGGGCAGCCCTGGGCTCCGGGACTCCTCAGCCCGCAATGTTGGCAAACAAAGTCTCGGAAGGACAGGCAGCTGCCTGCCCCGGGCACGAATCTGCCCTCATCGCAGCTCCCTGCCTTGCCCCTTTTCCTTGGAGAGCTCTCGGGGTGGGGGGGGTCCTTCCTGCCTTCGCTGCTTGTGTGGCACCTGCCCAGGGCTGGAGGCTACAGCTGGGGAGGCGATGAGCTCCCCGTGTGCCCCCCCCTCCCCCCTAAAAAAAAAAGCCATTTCTCAGCTCTTCGCTTCACCCTGGGGGAGAAAATTAACCTTTAGCCTCCGTAGAGCTCCGAGCATGGCACACACACACAGACACGCTGCTCCCGGAGCTGTGCTCCGGGGGGATGCTGGCACCCAGGCACGGCTTAGCCTTTCTTTGGGGGGGGTGTGGGGGGAGTGGAGAGAGAAGGAGTCTCCATCAGGGATGCGTAATTACAAAGCATCTTGTTCTGAATCACCCTGTGTGGGAATGAATCGCAAAATTTGTCTCTCCCTCTTCCCCCACCGCCCCCTTGCCTTTCACGGCCTGACATTCGCTGATGGAGGGTGGCTGTTGATGCATCTTCAGACTTTCACAGAGAGGTGTTTCAGCCATGGCTCTGCCAAGGCTGGGAGGAAAAGGGGAAAAGAGGGATCGAGGGGGATCAGGCAGCGGTTTCAAAGGGACTTTTCAGTCCTGCCTGAGAGAGCAGGCACCGGTTCCCGAACGGAAGGGAACTGAGCAGGTTGCAGAAGAACTCTGCCAGGTGCCTTGGGCTGTGACTCACGCTCGTGTCCCTGATCCTGCCCTGGCCAAGCAAACAACCCCTGTGAATCAGCTGCACGGAGAGGAGCTGGGAGGGAGGGGAGCACCAAGGCAAGGTCAAAGGGATGGAGGGCAAAAAAACACCCCCCTTCCATCCCTGACCTCACCATCCCTTCAGAGCTGGGGCTTTCCGAAGCTCAGGCTCAACCCAGCTCCAGCACTGGGTCTGCCGAGAGCCAGGGCCGGCTGACAGCTGATGGCTGAGGGAGGAGGAAGAGGAGGAGGGGAGGAAGGGGGCTGAGGAAGAGCGGAGCTACTTTGACAGATGCCCAAACCTGCGTGCGCGGCAGAGCGAAAATCGCAGCGCCTCGAAAGCCTCCCTGGGAGGCAGCCAGGGGCGCTCGGGGTGCGGGGTGCACCTCCCCAGCCCCGTTACCTGTTGATTACCCACAGGTTTTCCCTCACCTGGCCAGGCAGAGCCTGAGGAAAGCCAGGAGGGCTGAGCCCCCGACACTCCGAGGAGTTGTCTGGTGACCTCTGCCGCGTAGCAGGGAGGGCTCTTGTATTAATGATGATGACTCTGCTTTGGCTGGGGCTGAAATATCTGTATTATCTATTATCAGCTGGGAGACGAGGCTGGAGGCTTCTCAGGGCTGGGATCTCATCCAAAGTCCGGGCTGCTAAAGGAAACAAACAACTCCCCATGCATATTAAGTGGCTCCCTAATTAATTAGTGACTCATTAACCTGGGTCCCACAATCCTTCTTGTGCCCAGGACCTTGCTGAGGAAGAGGAAGGAGGCGGCAGGGCAGAGCCGGGGAGGTTTTCACCCTTGGAGGGTGCTGAGGAATTGCACCAGCTCAGCCGAGCCGCGCTGCTAGGGGACAGGGTGGCCACGGGGCTGAGCCTGGAGGGGGACAAGGGGCAGGGAGAGGGCTGAGCAGGCAGGACATCCAGCCTGACGGCTCTCGGAGGGGCACAGGAGTGCTGGGGTAGGGGGACTCAGGGAACCCCCATACGCTGCTCTGGGTGTTACGGAGGGGTCAGGGTGCAGCGTCTCTCCTGCTATGGAGGACGAAAGGGAAGACCAGGAAGGACCTGGACAGGGACAAGGCACAGGCAGGGCAGGAGGAGGGCTCCCGGCCCTCTTTATAGCACTTGGGATAGTGTTGCAGAGCCCTGGGTGCAGGGAGAGCGTCTTGGAGCCCCCGTAACTGACCAGTGAAGGTGGACAGGCTCAGGGAAGGACTGGCTGCAAAGCAGAGGGGTTTTCCACTGATGATTGTGCCCCTTTCTCCTTCCATGAGGGAAAACGAGGCAGGGACGGTGTTCCAGACCTCATACTCGGGATGGGAGCTGCGTGTGCGTGCGTGGGAGTCGGGGGGAGAACCCCCATCGCACCCCAAGGAGCAGCTGAAGGCAACCACCATGGCGGGGGGAGCACTCCCCATCCCCTTCTCTACCACCCCAGGAAGACCTGCACGCTCCTGTGCCCCGCAGGCACCCAGAGGTGCTCTGGGACACCCCCACAGCTCTTCCCTCCCTCACAGCACCCCACAAGCCCCTTTTACAACCTCCCCAAACTTAGCGAACCCACACACACATCCCCACTCCATCCTTCTCACGGCATCGGGACCATTCCCGCTGCAACCCCGCGGCGGGAGAGGTTGGAAAAAGGTATCAGGCATCTCAGCCTAATGTCAGGGCCCCCCCAGCCTCCCCCATACCCAAGCCGGTAGCGGGGGGGCTGCCGGGGGGCGGCCGGGGCTTGCGGCGAGCGGCGGGGAGGTGGCGCTCGCAGCCCGGCTATCGCCGCTCGCCACCCCCGGAGCGCTCGGATGCTCGGCACAGCCCGCGGAGAGCTGCTCCCCGCTATGCCCCCCACCCCAAAAAACCCCACCCGCACAGCTGGAGCTCGCAAGAAGCGCTGGCTACCACACCGCACCCGAAACGCGAAACCCATGGGTTTTTTTTTTATTTCCCACTCTCCAGCATCGCCTTCCCGTTGGCTTTTTGCTCCCCCCACCCCATGTTTTTTTTTTTTACCATGCTCCCCCTCATGTTCCATCGCCCCTGTTCCCCCCTGCTCCCCAATTTCAGTATCCTTGTGAAAGTAGAGGCTTCCACGGGCACTCTGCGGGAGTGGAAGTGCTGCTGTGTGCAGCTCTGTTACCCCCATGCCCAGGATTGGGGGGTTGGGGGGAGGCACGGAGGCAGCCCCCAGCCCCAAGGGCTTGCTGGAGGTCTTCACACCATCCCTTGCTCCCTACAAGCGGGAGAAAGGGATGCCCGAGCACTTTGCTCCTGGGAATCCACCCGTGGCATCGTCCGGCAGGGAGGGTGCCCCATCCTCGAGGGGGAGATGACAGAGGGGCTTCCCGCAGTGCCTGTGTGGCTGCAGGTGGCTTTTCTTTCCCAGTTTTTCTGGGGGGAAGGGAGAAGAGGAAGCAGTGTGCTCACAGATCCAGCTTCACCTCTTCCCGTAGCTCAAGTGTAGCAGGCAGGAAATCCTCTGTCATCGATACCTGTTGCAGGGTATCAGCTCGGCTCATTAATTAGCTCCAGGAAAACCTGTGCTGGTAAACAAATGACTCAAAGCTTTTCTCCGGGCCTGATCCCGGGCCTGTGGAAGGCTGGTTGCCACCTTTCTAGGAGAGGTGCAAGGAGAGAGGAGTATTTTCCTCAAGATGGATGACAGGCTGCCTCTGGAAGCAGCTCGCCTCCTCCCCTCGGAGAAAATTCCCATCCCCAGGTGAGCCTTCAAAGGGAAAGGATCTGGCACCTGGCCTGGAGGTTTGCAGGGGAGCCTTGCTCGGTGTTGCAGCACGGATTGGAACGGCTCAAATGTGGCTGCAGAGAAAGCCCGGGGGTCCCCATCACATCCCAGTGTTCACCATTCACAGGATGCTCCCGAGTTCTTCTCATGTCTCCTTCCCCAAATTCCCTGGGCTCTCTGCTCACCTGGGGTTTGCTGGGACGAAAAAGGGCAGGAGGGTGATGCTCGTGTTTGGGAGGAACCTGACTAAGAATTAAATGCTGATGAGAGTTGACCTCCATCTATAAATTTGGGTGGGGATTTGGGGCTCTGAAGCACGGGAAGGAAAGGGCTGGGGCACAATTCCCTCAGCCAAGGTGGGGATAGGGGTCTCCTTCTTGGTGTCTCAGTTGCTTTGAACCACGTCTCTGCCAGGGAAAACAGTATTTGAGTGTCCCACCTCTGCTGGAGAGGCAGAGGCTCCCTTTGAATTGAAATGCACTGCTTTCCTTTAGATTAAATATTAGTAAAAAACTCTTTATTGTGAAGGTGCTGAGGCCCTGGCACAGGTTGCCCGGAGAAGCTGTGGCTGCCCCATCCCTGGAAGTGTCCAAGGCCAGCTTGGACAGGGCTTGGAGCAACTTGGGATAGTGGAAGGTGTCCCTGCCCATGGCAGGGGGTTGGAATGGGATGATCTTTAATGTCCTTTCCAACCCAAAGCATCCTGTGATTTAATGAGTCATGTGTGACACCCTCAGATCCCAAATCCACAGGGGACCACCCTCAAAGTCCCAAACCACCATGACAGGGAGCTGTGGCAACCCTCATTTCCCCAAGGCAGGACCACCACAGGTGTCATCTCGGTCTTTAGGACCCTCCAGCATCCCAGTGTTGGAGGTCCCACCTGCCTTGTACCCTTCCTTAATGCTCCTGCTGGCAAAAAGGCAATTCTTCAATTCTTCCACCCCATCCCTGGCCCGTTATTGGGGGCATTTTATTGGAATCTAAGAAACCATCAACTGGAAGTCAAACTTCTCTCTTGGAGAGCAATCTGGCAGGGCAGCCCGTGGAGGGAGGGTGATTCCTTTTCCTTTCCATGTACTCCATAAGATGTTTGGCTCTCTAATGTGGTTTGCAGCACGCTGAGGCTACGAAACACAACAATAAAAAATTTAAAAAATAAAGGAAAGGAAAATGAGCAGTAGATGAAGTCCCTTCAGAACATCCATTTGTCGTCACATCTCGAGTTCAGAATTTCCTCGCGGTGCCTCTTGGAGCGAGGGTTTTGTATTAGTCTGATTATGTTGAGATAATCTGTCATGTTGCTCCAGGAAGCTCTGAGGGAAGAGGAGAGAGGGGGGGAAAAAAAAAAAGGAAAGGAAAGATAATATTTTAAATCAGAGGGCTGCTAGATTGGTGACTCTGTCGGGCAGACACACATCACTGCCCCCTTTATGAAAATTTTAATTGGTTACCTCTGTCAGAGAAAATGAGAGATTTGCTGATTTCAATTCATTGGAGTGAATCACTCCCTGCCAATGTTATCAAAATTAAACCAGGGATGGTTTCCCACTTTCCTTCTCCTGCTCCCTCTGCATTTTCTTCTGAAATATCCCTTCATAAAAGATTGATTAAGGACTGACCAGCTGATGACAAACGAGCTGTTGAAGTGGCAAACTCTGCCATGCTTGGTGTCATGCCTCATCCCTCGGACGAGGAGGATCAGGGAAAGCAAACGGCATCTGGAGGAAGAATGGACAGAGACCTAGTGAGGAAACACAGATATTTTTGGGGAGGGGTAAAAATTGGAACAGATTGGGTGTCACTTCATGTAGTGCACTGTATGTTGGCTGAAGCGAGTGTATGAAACAAGATATATAAAATATGTAAAATCCTCCTTCAGGTGATTCAAGTACCACCGTAGTTTTAGGTTGGTGATGTACTCCTGGTGGAGCTGCTGTTTGCTGCCTTGATGTGCCCGGGGAGCAGGACAGAACAATCCTGCCCGTGTTTGGGGCACCATTTCGTGCATGCCAGGTGCATGTACCACAATTTATTGTTGCCAGCTCCTTTTCTGAACACCGAGCTTTGGCCAGAGGCAGGTCTTGTGATACCTCCTGCCGTGGTTTCAGCACTCCCACCTGCAGGCTCACCTTGTCAGCTGCCTGTTTCCAGGCAGGCTTTGCTAGATGGAGATGTTCCCTCAGTTTTTCTGAGCTCAGCTGGCCTATAACAAAGTCCTTGCTGTTTGCAAAATGGCTCTTTTCTTCCTCCCCTCCGTCAGCTATTGGGAATATCCCATTCCTGGCAGACGTGCCCTATTCCACATTCATTGAGAATTAGCACAGCTCTCTGTCTAAATCTTTTTGGGATAGGGGTCATCATGATATCCGTGCTAAAATAGAGGTGGAGCTGAAACGCTTTGTCTCTGTCCCATCTGTGCTCCTGTTTCCCTGTGGATGATCCTTTAAGCCAACAGCTCCACAAACCGCTGAAGTTTGGGTTACCCGACACCAAAACCCTGTGGTTGATTTTAAAAGCTGCTGTAGTGCAGTTCTCCCCGTGGGCCAAGGACACCATCACGGGGCTGATCTCAGCCCCTGCCAAACCACGTGGCTCAGGGCAGGGGTCAGGTCATGCTTAATTAAGACATTGGTCTTTCTGCACGTTGGATTTCTCATTTGTGAAATGGGGCAGCCTGGCTTCCTCCTCGCTGGTGGGGCTCTGTGCCAGCTGTGTGCCCAACTGGATGTGGTCAAACCACATTTCCTCCAGGATCCCGCAGTGAAGGGCACCAGCCGAGCACCAGGAATGATTTATTCTTCTTGTGTCTTGACTGTGAGCACATGCCCACCCTTAAACATTCCTCCAGAGCCATCTTTTCTTGTCCTTTCTCCATCATTAATTCCTTGAGGCCCTTCTACAGCTGAAGCAGGCAATTCTCCTGCACCTGCCTTGGATTCCCTCTGGATTAAACACCTCCTTTTCCAGGAGGGCTTTGTGGAAGCACTGCAAAATACTCCTTTGTATAGCCCAGCCCACCTGGATATTCCAATCAATCAAGCCTGGGGTAGGAGTCAGGCTTTATGCTGGATGTTGTTGAGCAGCAATGCAACAATGGAGATCTCCTCCGAACAAATATCCGCTGGTTCCTGCAAATGAAAGTCGATACACCTTCACAAGGAAATCTGTCCCGGTGGGCTCTTTTGTATCGAGAGCCCTGTTGGTAGATTTATTCATTGTGCAGGGCCGCTCCCTTAACAAGTCAGTTATTCATTGGCCATCGCTCGAGGGCGTGCGGAATTTATGGTCATAGTCCTGTAATCAGATATTTTGTTATAGAGGGCTTTGCCACCACGGAAGGTCTGAATAAATCAGTATGCAGCAGGAATTGATCCTCTCACAGGCTATTTCTGGATTCAGCTCGTGCTCCAAGAGTGTTTTCTCCCTTCTGGAACTATTCTACCGAAGCCTTTGCATGTTTGTGCCGTGGTCAGGCCTACCAAAGTTCTGCTTTATTGCCTATGTACCGAGAGGCACACTTAGGTCTGCTTTCTGGGCCTGATTTTTGTCCTGAGATACTTGAGGTCCATGCTGCTGCCATTTCCCAGCCAGTAGAACAAAAAAAAAAAAAAAAAAGAATTTTTCTCCATCACCTCACTTAAACATCTGCAGGTTGGAAAGAGCTGCTTGAAAAGGCTTTAATCAACTGCCAGGGAAGAAAGGGAAATCTGATTTTGAGTAACTGCACTGGTGCCTTAAGTACTAAAGAGCTTGGCTTGCTAATCTCCACTTCTCAGATGTTGTTCCACAATCTGATCAGCTCTATTGAGCTGAAACAAGGGTTAATTGCCAACAAAATGCTCCACACCTTTGTGCATACAAGGAAAGGGGCAAGGGTGAGCACCTTGCTTTTTGGAGCTTAGTGCAATCTCATCCTGTACAGCTGATGGCGAGAGAATTTGGTTCTTGCATGTGCCCCAAGGATATCTGTCTGTGAAGGTAAAATCACAGCAGAGCCTCTGATTTTTATGGCAGAAATCAGAGATGGGAGGAGAGGAAAAAAAATCTCAGTAACCTAGCAGCCTGTACTGCTGCTGTCTCCCAGGTCGTGGGTGATGTTAAACGTGTAAATGTCAATGAACCTCTCCCCTGAGCAGGGCTGAGCTGTCTTGACACTTACACTTGGGATGGAGCTCGGCAGTGCTGCGGCTCCTCAGTGGTCAGATGCTGCCTTGCAAGCATTCCCCGAGGCACAGCATCTTTCTAGGGAAGCTCTGGTGGCTGCAGGGTTGGATTTTGGTTTAAGGAGAGTCTGTGACAAAGGACATTCGGTGCCTGGTCTGCTCTGGTGAGTGCAGCCCAAAGGAGTGTAAGACTGTGGTAAGGAACATGTGAATTATGCCTACCTGTGGGTAGACAAACTCTGAGGAGGCCAGAGGGTCTCTGAGCTGCCCACATCTCAGTAGAATCATAGAATGCCCTGAGATGGAAGGAACCCACAAGGATCATCGAGTCCAGCTCCTAGACCCGCACAGAATAACACCGAGAATCCTCCCATGTTGCTGAGAGTGTTGTCCAAACTGCAACTCTGGCAGTCTCCATGCTGTGACCACTTCCCTGAGGAGCCTATTCTGGTTCCTGACCAGCCTCTGGATGAAAAACCTTTTCCTTTAATCCAGTCTAAACCTCTCCTGACACAGCTCCAAGCCTTTCCATCGGATCCTATCACTGGACACAGCGCTGCCCTTCCAATCACATCCAAATTCCCGTTTTAGCACTTGCAGGTCAGCCACGACGGCAAGTGAAGGAATAACCAAGTAGTGAATGTGTGTTCACTGCATATTCTGAATGCTTAAAAAAATGACATGAACAATGTTAAATATTTCCTGTCCTGTGCCACTCACTGGCTCCTGCCAGCTCGGGGTTTTCAGATATGTTACCAGGGATAGCAATGCTGCCGGGACTTTCAGAGTCTCCAGATGGAGATGATGCTACTACCAGCAGGAGAGATGGTGACAGGCAGAAGAGCAGCAGAGCTGGGAGGGCAGGGGGGAAGCTGGGAGAGATCCCAGCAAAATGCCAGTTGGCTGGGGGATCCAGCGAAGTGGGATGGGTGGAAACACCAGGAGGGATCCTTTGCTGTGAGAGCTGACATGACTGTAGATGTACCCAAGGCATCCCTCAGGGACTAGAAACTGTGGGAAGTGCCTGCAGGCAAGGAAATGCCACTGGAAGTGACATTTCCCAGATGGGGAATCCTCAGCCTGCATATCCTCTACCAAAACCCAGGAGGATGGTGAGGTGGGCTGGATGAGGTGATTTCCCAAGGTCCCTTCCACCCTCAAGCATCTGTGATTCTGTGAAGATGGGACATGACTGCTGCAGATTTTGATGCCCTCATTGGACACAGCTGCCCCCAGGAGTTGCCTCCTGGTGAGCAGGAGGCTTGCAGGGTATTTAAAGATGCAGGACAAATTCCAGGGTGGGGCGATGTGACAGCACTCATTGTGGTGTCCTCCTCAGAAAGGAGGAAATCTGATCGGGATTGAGGCCTGGGGGCTGAAATCTAAGGATGTGTTTTGGAGAAAAAGGAAGGAAGAAAAACCTTTTGTTATGGTGCAAGACAGCCTTACAATCCCTCAAGAAGTAAAGTAGAGACTGTCCTTCCTTGTGTTGGGACAAAGGCCTGGTTTAATGTCCTGTTGACCTGATTCCAATTTCCTAGACAAGGCCCTTCTTGGCAAGGCCATGCCCCTTCCTCTCTCTGGAGTCTTACACCTATTTTTGCCTGGGCTGTGACCAGAGGCAATGCCACAGCATCTTTGGTCAGAAATGTGTGCACACCCTGCCCTAAGTTGTGATGTTTACATCCTTTTACTCTCGTATCACAAAATATTCAAATTTTGTGGATATCTTCTTCCGTTATCCTGGGTAAAGCCTTGGCTTGTTCCACAGTTGATGGGAATTTTCTGGGATGTGGAAAGGGGGGACTCTCCACCACAAGTTGCCACATCTTTTTTCTGTGGTGCTGATGTTTGGTGGGTCCCTCCTTTGCTCGGTCTGGCTTTTGACTTCTGGTTAGGAGCAATGATCTTCCCAAAAGGACCTCTAAGACCATGCTGGAGTGTCCCTGAGGATATCACCTGATTGCCAACAGCATCAGATACACGATGGGATGCAGTGCTGGGGATGGGGAAGACGGTTGGTAAAGCCAACTGTGATTCCCAACAGCTCTTTGTGTCTTTGTTGGATTGGAGCTCATCCCAAGAGTTTCAGGGAACTGAAACACTTTTCTCTTGAGCAGGCCTTAAATGTGTTCGTAGAAGATCTCACCGCAACTATTTCCGTTTTGCCTGGCGAGGGGAATGTGGGACAAAGCGCTGATTTTTCTCACCTCCCTTCCCTTGCCCACGAGAGTGGTTGGATGTAAATAGGACACGGCTCTTCCCAGTCCTGGAGCTGGGTCAGCGGGCTCTGCTGGCGCGCGGGTGACAGCGCTGGGGCGTGACAGGGAAGCTGGCGCTAAACACAACGGCCGCCAGCGCCTCGGGTGCGCCACGCCAGGCACGGCTGCCTTCCACGTGGGCTCAAAACCCTCCCTGCAACCTCCTGTTCTCACAAATGCAATTTATGAGCCGCGAGGTGCCCAGCAGGCTGCGGCGAGGTGGTTATTAAAACCCCAGCTTCCCACCTCAAATTACAGCCCAAGTGCTGTGTTTGTTTCCCACTTAACGCCGTCCCTCGGAGGTTTTCTTTTAGCGTTGAGCCCTTTTGAAGTCGCTGTTGATTACAGAGCAGGCAGTGTAATCTCCCTGTGGAAGATGTTTGGAGCTGGGGGGAAGGAAATCAACCACCCCGGTGCAGGGGTCGGAATTGGGGTGGGGGATTAAAGGTGCTGCCCAGCCATCCTTTCCACTCTGGGGCTCATCCTGCTCTGGAAGTGCCACTCTGATGGCTGCAGCTCCTTAGACAGTCAAGGAAAGAGCATTTCAAAGAGGGTTTTAGCCCTGTAAATTGGCTTCCAATCTGGAAGGTGACTTTGGGGGTGTAATTATTTT
Organism: Oreocharis arfaki; assembly: GCA_013398015.1. Lineage (NCBI taxonomy): Eukaryota > Metazoa > Chordata > Aves > Passeriformes > Paramythiidae > Oreocharis > Oreocharis arfaki. Next base: position 24,585 of record VZRR01001040.1, read on the forward strand.
GTCCAGTCACCCTCATCAAACACTGGCAGCTGGGACTCTTCCTGAACCCTGATTTTCTCTGTGGAGACTTGTCTGGCTGTTCCCTGGGTCATCAAAAGAGTGAATCATTTAAAGTTGTTATGCCTTATTTCTTCTCAAATTATTGACCAACAATGTCTTGTGCCTCTGCACTTTTCCTGATGGAAAGGATTTTGGATTTACATCTCTTGGTCGCCATGGGCAGCACAACACTGAAGATGAGCACGGCCAGTGTAGAACTCCCAAGCACAGAGGCAGATTCTTGGTCTGTATCTTGAATTAGGTGGCAAGTGAACCTCTGGAAGAGCTGAGGGTCAACATCTGGAGGTCTTGGGATTGTGCTTCACCTCCAGCTCAGCCCTTTCCGTCTGCAAAGCTCCTGGAGAGCTGTTGCTATCTTTGAACCGTTTGTTTGCACCCTTTCCCTCAGGAAAATTTATTTATTTATTTGGACATCAGGACTCCTGCTGGTGAATCTTGTCCTCCAGATGTTCTTGACTTGATCCACAGCAGGTCCTGGATCTCTGCAGTATTTGGATTTTGCCAGCTATTAGCCATAAACAGCTTTGAAATGGGCAACAGCACTGATATTTTTGCACTGGTGTGATAGGCAGGTTTGGGATGTGGAGGACAAAAGCCTGGCCCAGCCCAGTGCACAATCTGCTGATTAATGGTTTTGTTTAATAGAATCTGTAGTGGACTATCAACTATAGTAACTATTCCTCCCATTTATGAACAAAATCTCCAACACTGGTAAATATTCAAGGTGAGAGGATAGCAAGGAGACCTGGGTAAATAGGATGCTGGTGTTGGCACCACGGTGGCTGGTAGAGTCTCTGACCGAAGTTGAGCATGGCTGTGCTCTATAAAACCAGATTTTTTAGGACATCTTTTCTCCTTAATTCAGGAGCAGAGGTGGTTTTCACCTTGGGACCATGAGAGTTTCTTTTCCTTCTGGTTAATCCTTGCATCTCTTGCATGTGGGGTGGGTCTGAACCCCTGCAGATCTTCAGTCAATGAAATATTGCCTCAAATGTTGGTTAACAGTGCGTGTCAGGGCTTGTTCCTTGACTCAGTGACCTGGTGCAAGTTGCTGCCACAGAACAAATCTCTCTCTGTCTCCCCACTTGTGACCCTAAGGTTTATTGGGAATAATCCCCACCCCACACCATCCACTGGGTAGTTCTTGGTGCTTCCTGGGTAGCAAATCCATGGTGTCAATGGATTCCACACAGAATCACAGAATATCCTGAGCTGAAAAGGACCCACAAGGACCATCGAGTCCAGCTCCTGAGACAGCTCATCAGATGGCTCCTGAGACTGGGCTCTGCCCCCGTGCAGTCCAACAGCACAATCGCAGGCAAAAATGCCATTACTGAGTGAAATAATGCTAATAAATAATGAGTGACCAGGAGAAAAAGAAAGGCCAAAGTGAGAAGGGAGCCTCAGTGTCCAGTCACAGCTGAGTGTGGCAGCTCAGATGAGTCTCCAACATAACCTTGACCATCTGGGCTGCTTTCCTGAATCGGGTTGCTGTTTCAGAGAATCACAGAATTGTTAAAACTCAAAAAGACCTTCGAGATCACCAAATCCAAACGTGACCCCAGCACCACCACCACATTCAGCATCATCTGTGTCAACACATTTCTGAGCACTTTCAGGGATGGTGACTCCACCACCTCCCTGTGCAGTCCATTCCAATGTTTTACAACCTTTACCATGGAAACCAAAAATCCCAATATCCAACTAAAACCTAATCTAAACCTTTAATTCATGTTTGTGACTTGCAGGGCAGCACCAGCCCGGTGCACACAGAGGAGAGACAGCCAGACCTGGCAGCACTTTTTTTGTCCAAGTTTCGGTGACTTTCAGTCTCTGGGAAGGCTCTTGGCTCCTCCTTTGCACCACTTCTCAGCAGTAATGAGGTAACACACCACTGACTTCCCTGAGCATCTGCTTCATGGGGGAAGTGATTTTCCTCACTGCTGTACTGACTGGGAGTGGAACAGCTTTCAGTCCTGTGCTGTGTTCTGGGGGGCACGGAGTCTCCCACAGGCTCAGAGAGCTTTTATCCACAAATGCCAACCTGAAACCCAGCAGTGGCTTCGAAACCATATCTGCTTGTGAGACAAAACCTGGTTATTTCTGGCCATTCAAAAGCATCCAGGAGCATCCTAAATTGTGTCCTCTGGGCTGGATTACAATGTCAAGTCTTTTGTATTTCAGATTCTCCTGTATGATTATTGGAGCAGGGGGATGGAGTCACTACATGAGCAATCAAGGACTTTCCAACCCGCTCTTCACCACCACTGTGGCATTCAGATGAACCCCAGGGTATTTTCTAATCCTCTCCCCATCTTGTGCTGTAGTTAGGGCTTGGTAAACCAAACGGGATAGGACACAGATCCAAAAACCGCCCTGCTTTTGTGCAGACTGTCTAATTTTTAGAAATGTTTGAGAACATCTTCTCAGGAAGCATCCTCTCATCCCAAGGCTGGTGGCAGTTCAGAGAAAAGCCTGGCCAGAGACTGTTCCCAGCAGGGCCATGAGTCACCTTCTGGCAGGGAGAGGGGTGAAATCCTCAGCTCTTGTGTTCATTTCAAATCGAGCAGCAGCTCGTGGGCTGAGCTGGGTGGAGATGCCTGTCTGGGGGCTCCTCTCTGTGCTGAAACATCCTCCTGCCACAATGCACTTTTACAGCTGCATAGATCACTGGGTAAAAAACACATTTAGTTCTATGGTAAGGTCACTTTTTAGTTAAAAGGGACAGGACGGATTTAATTTATAATCCTCTCCAACTTTATGGCTCGCATTTAGAGTTATATCTATCATGTAGTGCCAAACACGTATTATAAAAATTGATTCCCCCTTTTCTCCTCCCCAGATTTGCTGTGTCAGGCGGATTCTGGTTGCCCTCCCCTCTGCTTTAAGCCAGCAGATAGACTGAGGTGGATCTAAACGTCAGGGATGACATCTGGGACTGCAAAGTGCAGGTTTATAGGGAATGGAACTGGCCCAGATCTATTCCTGGGTGTTTGGGAAGGAACACGATCCCTGCCAGCCTGCCACGATGCAGGACAGGAGGGCAGAGCTGCAGTCTGCAGGGGAAAATGCAGCTCAGAGTCAGGGCGAGGTGCGAGGGGTCAGTGGGTGACCTGGTGTTGGCGTCTTCGTGCGGGTCCTGCCGTGGTGATGTGATGTATCCACATCCTCTAAATTCAACAGCAAATTTTGGGCAAGGGACATAATGTTCAGAGGAGGTCAGAGAGAAGAATCATTACTTTTTTTTTTTTTTTTTGTTCCAGGAAAGTTTTTAGACAATTTTAAAGGGAGTAGCAGTGAGATTGAAGGAGGGAAGAGAGGGAATGGGGTGACACCAAGAGGAATTAAACTAAATTTACCACCTGGTCCTCACTTCCAGCATCTGTATTCTATACCCACACCTCGACACCTTGTCACCTGCATCACACCTTAAGTAAATGAAGTGGTCTCTTTGCAGAGCTGTGGACGTCAGAGAGGGGCAGACAAGGAAAGCCAGCAGAAGGAATTGTTGGGATTGTTGTGAATTGTTATGAACTCCTGTGGACAGGGCGGGTGGGCTCATCCCACGACGACTCCGTGGATGCCGTGACTCGTGGCAGGAGTCAGATGAAGCTGTCTGAGAGATGCCTTCCCTTGATTTAGAGGCTTCCAAAAGGTGATAAATGGAGCACTTAGAGGGAGATTCGAGCCTTGAGTCAGGGCTCTGGCAGGAAGATGCAGCCTGGCTCCTGCTGGGAGCATCTCTATATCGTGGTCCCCTCTCTGGGAAGGCAGCAAGGGGGTGATCTGCCTCCCTCTCTTGCAGCTGCATTCCTGGGGCAACATTTTTATATCTCTGTGATTAAGTTGTGCTCATAACATCCCTACCAAACCTCCTGGACAGGCTGTTAGCTGCCCTTTAAAGCTGAGCTGGGGAGAAATGAGCCACATTTGCCTACACACAGCCCTGGCCATGCTTGATTGAGTGACTGCAGTAAAACTCAAGCTATAAATAAAACACATGTGCCTGTGCCCACAACGGTGTTCTCCTGAGAAGATGTCATTTGCTTCAGGACTTCAGTGAAACACCCATATTTTCAGCCTCTGTTTATATTAATGAGTGGATTTTTTTAAATTATGGGGTTTTTTCCCGATGTTGGTCATTGTTTGATTATTTAAGTTTTAATACTTTTTTCTTCATTGCAATGAGAGCAAGGTAGCACAGGACACCCAGTTTAAAACAGCCTCATGAACAAGGTGCTAAGGGACACTTGCACCAAAATACCTGGCAGTGGTGAGGGACAAGAATGATGCCAGGGGTGAGGAGGGACCCCAGATTCCTTGAGCAGGGTCACATTTCTGCTCCTCCTGAGGCTCTTCCCTAAAAGCTGCAGCCAGGCTGGGTTTAACTGGCAATAAAACAATCTTCTCTGAGTGTTGCATGGGCCTGAAGGGAGGGATCTGTGCACTCATCTTTGCTCTCTGAGTGATGAAACACAGCCAAAAAAAAAAAAAAAAATTGGAAATTATGAAGCCTAAGCCTGTCAAATTTGAGTTGCTTAATTCTTTTTTTTTTTTTAATCTTGAATAAGGACCATGATCAGGCTCTCTAACAAAAATCACACCTGAGTTTTATTTTAAGTATTACTTGTACTTGTTTCTTAGGGTTATCTGTCTTTCGTAATCACAGAACTTGAGAAATTTTGACCTGAATGCCAGGTATGACGAGAGTGGTGGAATGGGGATCTGAGGGCAGAGATATGTCAGAAAGGAGCAGGAGATTACCCAGCTGTAGTAAGGACTGAATACAGTCTCCATGGGGAGTGAAGGATTTGCCTCTGCATCTTTTCTTTCGGTCTCCAAGGAGCTCTGTCTCTGGAACAGCAGCATCTCAGCAGCTGAAAGCAGCAGTTCACAGGGAATGAAGGTCTCTCTGGCACTGGAGCCACATCCATCAGCACCCTGGCTGAAAAGGACATGTAATTTGGGTTCATTGTGCATGTGAAGATGGAAAATCTGATTTTTTCACTTCAATTTGCCCAAAATTACGCAATGCAAATGCACCAAGTTTGGACTTGGAGGTGAGATTTAAACACGGGACGGAGGCTGAGTCGCACCTGTGGGGGGAAAAGTCCCGCAGAACCTCATCCCTCTGCTGTAAATACGGGGGTCAATGCTTGGGCTCAATGATCTTTTCTAATCTTAATGATTCTGTGATTCCAAATATGCTCGTGGTACCGCTTATGGGGAGAGTAATGACCACAGGAGGAATGTGAAGGTGGGATTGAGGGGGAGGCACATCATGGGACAATAAAAACAGGAGAAGATCGGGGGTCACTGTACTCAGAGTGATCATTTCATTGTTTGGTTCAGATTTGCCCATTTGCAAAGATTTCTGCCCCGTTAAAAGGGGCGGGAGATGGTTCAGGACATTTCTCTCGTCTCTCCCGGGTACATTCACCTTGACATCAAGAGGAAAGTCAGGCAGGAGGGAAGGGCATGGAGAAGAGTCTCTTGTCCCTATTTCTGTGGTGTTCAACACTCTCCAGAGGTTTTACTAGGAGATTGTGGCTCAGAGAAGGAGGAGAAAGCTCAGAAAGGGCAGAGGAGAATCACAGAATGGTTTGTGTTGGAAAGAAATTTAAAGATCATTTTTCAGTGAGAAGGTCTGCTGGGCTTGGCCAGAGTAGTTTAAACGTGTCCCAGCTTTTGACATCATCCTAGATCTTATCAGGAGGAGCTTGCTCTTTGGAATTTGCCCTGGACCCCTAAAATGTGTGTATCCTTGAGGATAAGGCATTCGAGCTGGAGGACCTTAAATTAAAAATGAGCAGAGAAATGGAAAGAGTCTCTGCTGCCTGCAGAAGGTCATCACTCAGACTCGCAGGCTGTCGCCTGAGTCCTTGAGCCACTGGAGACTTTGATGCAAGGTTAGAGCAGAAAACTTTCCCTTGGTTGCTGATGAGTCACCAAACACCTGAGAGGGAGCAGAGGAGGCATCTCAGGGATGGAGAAAGGCAGCAAAGCAAAGCCCCCGTTGTGTCCAGCTCTACAGATGGAAGCTGCAGGAGGGTGGAGAAGTTTCCACTTCTCTGCATTAAATACACGAGGACAGAACTGGAAGGCCACTTCTCAAAGGCAGTCACCTTCCAAGTGAAATCCATCTCAGCAGCAGCAGGGAGATTTCCATGTTAATCATACAAGATTCACTGTCCTGGACCATAATTTTTCTGGTGGCTAAAACCTCAACCCAGGTGTGTTTTTTCTGCCAAATCAAGCCTGTTTATTCTCACAGCATCATTACCCTTTGGTTTAAAGTTTTCTTAATTCCCCTGGTGCTCCCTTCTCAGAGTTTTAATTACAGCATTTTAATTTTCTCTTCATTTTCCTTTTGCAAAGCCAGGTGCACCAGTATCTTGTGGCAAGTCTGGTCATCTTAGTGATCATTCTCTGCAACGCTGTCTCGCTGTGAATTCGTGTTTCTTGAACCCGAGCACAAAAATAGATATAATATTTTAGACATGGTTGAAGATAGCATCTTCCTAATATCTGGAAACCTGGCAATATTCCCCCTCACTGTGTCCTAGATTGATACATTGCCTTTTTCACAACGTGTTATTTGTTTTTACCCAATCTGTATCTTTATCTTCTGGTTTGTTGTTTTTTGTTTTTTTTCCTGCTCTGCTGAAACCACTTCAGTCCTTTTCAGCTTTTAGCTTAGGAATGCCCCCATTATCTAAACGTGGAGGTGGAACTCTCATGTCACACCTGGGGAAACTAAGGCAGAGGCAAACAAATTACTCGACCTTCCCGAAGGAGGTGGCAAAGCTTTGCCAAAAGCAGGGAGAGAGATTCCTTGGACACCAGGCTGCTGTTGGCATCAGGGCTTGGTCCTGCCCCGAGCTGCCTGTGAGGCCGATGAAGCCGAGGTTCCGATGCCTCCCCGTGGGCAGAGGCTGCCTCTTCCAGGCAGGAATTCTTATAAGGAGCCTGGTTGTTTTCCCTGCTCCTCAGCCCGCATCCCCCGCTCCCTCCTTCGCCGGGACGGGGATGAATGGGAAGAGAGAGGCTCTGAGTGGACTCTGTTCTCCAACCCCAGTCGCTGCTGAATTTCAAATAACTCCCCAAACAAAGCCCAAACAAGCAGCCCCTTGTGTTCCTCTATCTCCTCTCTCTTTGGCCTTCAGTCACCAGGCTTGGCAGTGGCGCTGCTCTTCTGTGGCTCGTCACATGCAAGGCGGGGAGGATGGGCTGCTTTGTCGTCCTTCTCTTCGCTCGGGGGTCTGAAACAACAGAGCCCTTTGCCTTGTTTGCTTTGCTGGGGCAGGAGGGAGCGGGGCCAGAGGAAGGATGAGGTTGGTGTAACCCCTGGCAGGGTTTTTGGTCAGCAGCAAGGCGAAGGTTTGCACGTTCAGTGGAGTGATGCCACTGCCCATCCTTGTCCCCTGCGTCCCTTTTGCTGGTGGGGACTTCTCTCCTCCTTGGAAGGGCAGTGGGAAGGTGCTGGGTGCTTGGGGAGACGAAAAGGTGCTGTCCCATGCCTGAGGACAGAGCATCCCACCTGTCCCAGGAGGATTTGCCAGCTGGCAGGGGTGTGCCAGCTGCAGACATCATGGCTCAGGTAGCAGTGGAAGGGGACAGAGGGACAGATCCAGCTGGGAGGGGTGGTTCATCCACTGTGCTCATATCCTGAGATATGTGGGGTGGATGCCATTCTCCTGGCAGGGGGGAGGGTGTGGTGGAGTGGGAAGGAGAAAAGCACAGCTCCTCTGGTCACCTCTGCACCACTGCTCCCCGAAGCTGCCAGGGCATGGCAATCGTGGAGACAGGGCCAAGTCAATCCATGTGATCTGGGCAGGAGAGTTTTTAGGGTTCTTGAGACCTTGGAACTCATTTTACTCGTTATCCAAGTCAGACTCGAACTCCTTCACCCTGCAGGGAGAGAATCCCTCCAGACAGCGTGGTGGGGTCACACTGATTGCAGACTGGGGCAGCTCCTTCTGACCTCTTAATTTTCAACAAGCCAAGAGCCTGAAAGACTGGGACAGTGCAGCTTTTTCTGCCAAAAAAAAAAAAAAAAGGCAGCGGGGGGGGAAGGGGGGGGGGAATTTAGCACTATTTCTTTCTCTCTTGTGTCTCAGACCAGAAAAGGCCTCTGTGCAAAGCTCACTCAAGATGCACTGTGAGTATTTGGCAGCATATTGTGGTGTTGTTCACTCTGCTGTGCTCAGGCACAGGTCTCCTTTCAGCCCAGCTTTGCCTGGGTGAGAGGGGCAGCTCATCCTGCCAGCCCTCTTGGAGTGGGCTGACTTTAAACAGCAGGACACGACCCCTGGCTCATGATAGGGGATATTAGCTCCTGACCTAAATAGGGAAAAAGAGCCTGAAGTTTATGGAAAGCCTCTTCCACTGGTCCGAGGAAAAGCCAGATGGCTTCTGCCTGTGATCTGTGGAGAAAGAAGATCATCAGTACCCATGGATTGTCCATGAGGAGGGGGTTAAGGGATGGCTGATGATTTTGCAAACTCATGGGGTGGGTCAGGAGACTCTGTCTTGTGGATAAACACAAGTTTTCCTTCTGCACAGGTCATCATTTGTGTTTTGTTTGTTTTGTTGTTTTTTTTTAACGGGAAAAACAACATCCAAGCCATTGTGGGGTTGCCACAGGGAAAACAGCACAAGCCAGGTGTAACTGGGGGGGTTGTGCTAAACTTTGGGCTAAGCACAGGAACTCTTGGATGAGATTCAATGGCCTCATTCTGCCTGAGGACAAACTGCACGAACATAAATGTCTGTTCTGTCATTATACATATGTATATAAAATATATATATGTAAAAAAAAACCCAAAATTCAGGATGTTTTATGAGAAATTACCTAGACTTAGCACCATCCCACTTAGCACCAGCGTTTCTCTCAAGCTGAAGGAAAAATCCCGAAAAATTCCTTGAGAAAAGTGCTTCATGGTAGTTGATTTTGCATCTGTTGCTCTGCACCCAGCACCGATTTCTTGTGCTGGGCTGCTGCCTCTGTGTGATGCTCCACTGCTTTTGCAAGGATTTGGCTTTTTCCAGTTCTACTCAATACTCTGATTTTGACAGGGAGCTCCTATTAATAAATCTTCTTATACAGCCCTAAATATGGTCTCTACAGCTAACTATATATATGGAATAGGGAACACCTCCAACTGGGAGTGGTGTGGAAGGAGTCTTTTACTGCTAGGCAACCACTTGGAATCCAAGGCTGCAAATTGTTACTCAGGCTGTGACAGCTCCTTAACCCCTGAGCTCTTCTGCTGCTGAAACTGGGAAACAAGAGGCATTTTGAAATGAAGGTGAATTTGTTTCAGAGAGAAAATTCAAGTCCTTTCGATGTGTTTGCTCCCTAAATTGATTGAGGAAAAAGAGCTGATAAGAGTAGTTGTAATAATTAATAACACACATACAATTTAATAGTATTAACAATACATTTTTGTGTTACTGTAAATAAAAATAAAACCTCAGTTAATCCCTTTCCTTTCCTTTCCTTTCCTTTCCTTTCCTTTCCTTTCCTTTCCTTTCCTTTCCTTTCCTTTCCTTTCCTTTCCTTTATTTTCTTTTCTTTCTTCTTTCTTTCTTTCCTTCTTTCTTTCCTTCTTTCTTTCCTTTTCTTTTCTTCCTTCCTTCCTTCCTTCCCCCTCTCCTCCCTCCCTTCTTTTCCCTAAATCCATTAGCAAAAGGTTCTTTAATTTTTGTGAACCATTTTTTTCATTAAAAACATGTTACCTCAGAACTAATTTTTAGCCAGTGATTTTTGCAAAACTCTCTTTGCCTGTCACATATTGATGATCCCTTCACTTGAGTTCTATACCAAATTATATTTGATAAAATACAGATTGTGAATCACGATCATTTCACTCATAAAGTGGTTCCAGCAAGTCCACATATAACAAGTACAGGAAGTTTTCCAAGGTTTTTTTAAAAAGTGAGATACATTGGTTATATAATAACACTCCCAAATACACATTTTGGGATTTTTGAAGTCTTATCTCAGCCCGCGGTGTGCACATATTTCTCCACCTATACACACATACATGCATTTAATCCTGTTCCTGTTGTGAGCAGCTGATCAGAACAAAGAGATGACAAGTGCTGAAAAGTGGATAAAAAACAAGGTATTTTTTCACAATGTCCCAGGCCCTGGAGAGGCTCTCTACGAAGAAGGAAAATAAGAGGCAGTAAATTACTCTTACAGCTTGGAATCTGTTGCCTGCTCCTCCTCCTCCCTCCGACCCAGGTCCACCGGATTTATGAAATCTGGAGATTCTCCATCTGTAGAAGGAGTTTGATAAGAAAAAAAATATCAGATGGTGGTAAGAGGAGAATGTCTTGGATAATAAGGAATTGGAAGATTTACAAAACACGTTGAAGGTTGCATGAGAATCAAATTCTGAAAAGGAGATACTAAAAGAAAAATACCGATTTTTTTTTTTTTTTTAAATATTAAAATAAAGGCTGCAGAGCTGCTGGAATTGCAACAGCATTTGCCACGCAGATCACTGCACTTTTGGTTTTTTCCTCACCTGGAAAAGGAGATTCTCTTTCCCTGTAGTGACTTTTAAATCAGAAAAATGAAAAAGCAGTTGCTTTCAGCCTAAACAGCCTCAGTGCCATCCCAAACAGCCTGAATGTGTGAGGATTAAAAGCTCTGCTAAAAGGTTACTTACACTACTAATTACTATTTGTCGTTAATGGCCAATCAGAGTGTGAAGAATGACTTTGTATCTTTTCCTCCCATGACCTGTGTGAGTGAGTCCCACTGGCTCTTAACTCCCGTGAAAGATTTTCCTCCTATCCATCTTAAATAACTGGCCTGATGATTTTCTGGAGTATCAGGCAGGAAGGTTGAAACTCTGTGTGTTCCTTTCCTTCTCAGTTGTGCATTTGTGATACTTAGAGTTCGTTTGCTGGGTTAGAAAAAAGTTAAAAATAAAAAAAAAAAATTAAAAACTTTGACAGACTTTGATCTTGTCCACTTTGATGGTAAGGAAGCATCTCTTCCTTGCTCCTCTGATTGGAGGTTTCCACCCTCTGTATAAGCAAAATCACGAGATTTCCACATAAAACACCTGTGGTCAGGAAAAAAGGTCCAAATCTAGATTAATTACCTGATCTTTCATCAGAGGATAACGTGCTCCTGATCCAAGACTTCCAACTCCCACGCTTGCAAAAGGTGTTTTGTAGCATCGAAGCTGAGCCAGGGAACTCAAAACCCAAATGTTGATCCATAAACTCTTTCCAAGGCAAGGGTGTCAGTGAACTCAAGCTGCATGGAAGGGTAACCCAAGGTCAGGTCTAATTTAATCTCTTTGTCTTTCTTTATGGACAGTGTTGGCCAAAAGCCTGATGAGAAGAGGTGACTGGGGGATTTATAACAACTTATTATTGTCCATTTGCACTTCTGCTTTCACCCACAGGTGGCCAAAAAGAGCCAAAAGCCACAGCTGGAGTCCCAATATCCCTGAGCCTCTGCTAATGTTGGTTTAAATGCCCAGGTAATTTTGGAGGAGAGTTACAGGCCATGTTTTGCCCACCTGGAATGTGAAGGTGGATTAATAAAGCCTCTCCAGGGAGTCTGTAACTCCATGGAGAATCACAGGATCAGTTTAGGTTGGGGAAAAACCTCTGAGACCATCGAGTCCAAGCCATGACCCAACTCCACCATGGCACTGAGTGCCACGTCCAGGCTTTCCTTGAACACCTCCAGGGATGGTGACTCCTCCACCTCCCTGGGCAGCCCCTTCCAAAGGACAGTGATTAAAAACTCTAAACTGGACTTGTCTGTGGCTCCCCAGACACTCAACAGACACCCCAGTAAAGCATGGGCAAACATTTGGTCACAGGTCCTCCCCAAAACTCTCCTAAGCCCGTGGATGCCTTGAAAAGCCTCCAGCCAAAATAAATAAAGCCACCAAGGACTTTCCCAACACAGAAACAATCAAGTTTGTGCCACTGAGTTTGTCTAACCAACAGGGACTCCTCAATCCATCTTTTTTTCTTGAGGACATCCCACATCTCCTCATTCTCTCTGCAGAGAAGGGTCCGTTTTATGCTGATTTATGTCTTAATCTCTGAAAGCAGCTCCAAATCTCTTGTGCCACAGCATTTTCTGTGCTTTTGAAGGATGCTGAGGATCCTTCAAAACCTTAAAAACAGTGTTTTGGGTATTGATCACTTGCAACAAACAGATATCCTGGGTGAAGATGGACAAGAGGAGGAGGGAGAAGAATGGGTGACACAAAGAGGCTTGATAGTTCCCTTTTTGCCACAACTTTCTCAAGGTTTGAGCCCCTCCTGTAAGTTCTGAACAGGGAATGAGGGGGAGAGCTTTTTTAGGTGCCAGTGGTGCCAAGGGGAACAGACTCTCTTGAAGGTTGGCAGAACGCTGACATTTGATCAGCTGCGGTAATGGAAAATTTCAGATCCTGACCTGCCCGGGCACATCAGAGGAAGGAATCATCCCAGGGGAGCTGTGACTGCACCTGCCTGCAAAGGGCAAGGGGAGGACAAACGTCACAGAGGGCTGGAATTCCCAACACTGCCAGGACAGACAGTGTCCTGTTGTCCTTGGCTGGGGGCCGCTGGGATGCTCCACACTCAAGTCAGGAGAGTCTGTCCCTCCTGAGATAAATCCCCTTCTGTGATGACTGTTTGTTGCAGCACTTCCTGCCCAACACAAGCATGATAAATGCTATTTAAATCCTTTTTGTTTTTTTTTTTTAATCCTCCTCTGTTGCTTTATAATGAATTGGGTGTTTAACCTGGCTTAGGTTACACTTCACGCTCAGAGAGGTGGGGAACCAAAACAGTCTCTCTCTTTCCTAGTGCCAGTGGTAGGGCTCTTCCCATGCTTTCAACAATTTTTGTGGAGAGGAAGACTTCCTTGCTGCATTTAGGAGTGTCTCATTCCTGAAAAACCATTCAGGAAAGCCTCTCCCTGCGTAGCATCTCTGCCCACGTTCATCACTGATAATGTTTACTTTTGCCTCTGCAATCACACCACGTACCCCCAGGTCGGTACAATTTCAGAATTATGCAATTACTGCATGTGGCCATCGATTTTAATGACCCTCTGACCTGTTCCTTCTTGCTCTCACTCTGATCTGGGCTTTTCCCCTTGATTACCCTCATCAGGGGTCTTTCCTGACTGTGAAAACAAAAGATACGTGATAACAATCCCAGGAAGGCAGAAACCAGCTTCTCTCTTCCTCCTAAGCCTCATCCTCATGGCTGAGCTGAAGGAACAATCAGCGGATTGCCTTCGGTTTGAGGAGGCTGAAACAGAACATCAGTGGGATTAGAAGGGTTTAGGGGTATTAGGATAATCGGTGGTGCTAATTTCCTGTGCTGGGTGGAGACACTGCAGAGGGAAACGCACTTTTGACAAAAGGAGAAGCATCTGGGCAATGCTCAGGAGGAGTGAAATGAATCAGGAGTTAAGAGTACGAATATAAAAGTAGCCCAGAGCAGCAAAATCTTTAGCTTTGGTGAAAAAAATTATCCTAGAAAACGCCATGGATAAAGTTTGGTGGAAAGTGGCAACCCGAGGTGGAGGAGGAGGAAGGGAGAGAGGAGCGAGGACTGGAAGCTCCATTTGTGACTTGAACTGGGGAGGGAAAGGGGAGTTACCTTTGCCTTTTCTCGTTACCTGGGCAAAGAACAAATGACAAATCTCTGCCCTGTCACGTCTGTGAGGAAGCTGAGATACCTGCTCAGCTTATCTGATATCCCATGAGCACTTTGATCTCAGCCTAAGCCTGAGAACTGGATACACAGGCACCTGCCCACCTCTATAGCGGAGCACCAGAGATGCCAAAACTTGAGCAGAGTTGGGATTGTGAAGAAAAAACATTCTGGGGCTGGAATGAAAGAGTATGGATGAAATAGTTGTGGGAAAGTGTTTCTGTTGTCCAAGGACAGGATGGATCTGTAATCTTCGTTAGGAGGTTGAAGGAGTTGTGCTGCTGAGAGTGAAAAATGAGGGAGGATGCAGAGGGCTTCCCAGGGCTGGCCCATTGCCTGGAATTGTGTCAGGGGAAGTTCAGGTTGGACCTTAGGAAAAATTCCTTCACTGAAAGGGTGGTCAAGCATTGAGACAGGCTGCCCAGGGAAGTGGTGGACTCAGCATGCCTGAAAGTGTCCAAGGAACCTGTAGATGTGGTTCTTAAAGACATGGCTTAGAGGTGGACCTGGAAGTGCTCTTGGAGGTCTTTTCCAACCTTAATGGCACCAGGAATTGTTCAGACAGGGTGAAATAAATCTTTCCCTGGAGTGGAATAACACATTCAGTGGGAACCTGCAAGTGCTTTCCCACTTCAGTGCTCCTGGACTTGATCCTTTCCCTTCCTGTGAAGTGCAAAGCTGACCTTGCACAAAAGGAAGTTCTTGGTGGATTTCTTGCCTTTCCACGGGGTTCACATCAATGTCTCAGTGACTGCCCCCAACACTGTGTTCAAAAACCCCCAGGGTAGCTAAAAACCAATGATCTGGAGGTTTTTAGATTGGTTACGGGATGAGCTGCCCATCCTCAGAGTGACACCAGAACTTCTGGCAGGCTCCTGCTTGGTTCGGTCTTGCCCTTGTACAAACACTATCCAGCAGGTCAGCTTTTCATTAGTGGCATTAAATGTGGTCAGTTTAGGGCCATCGTGTCATTTTTATTTAAAAAAAGGTCATTGCTGTGGCCCAGTCGTAGGATTTTTCAACAACCTATCCTTCCTCTTGCTGCTCTAATGTGGTGCACTGGAGTTTTGTAGCTCATAGGGGTTTTCCTCTAAGGAAACCTCTGTTTTTTGAGGGCTCCTGTGGTGCATGGAGCAAAATCTCAGTGGGTCCTCCACAGCTGCATAATGTCAACTATAGGGAAGGCCAAGAATTTTAACCTTTGAATGTATTTTAGCTTTTAGTACCAAGGAAAGTAGAAAATTCCCTTGCCAGTTTTGTCACTTGATCCCGAAAACGCCCCTATGAGCTCCTCACACTTCCTGCCTGGAGAGTTCAGCAAGGACTTGGTTAAATCCTGCAGAGGAATGAAAAATTGTCTCAAGCAAGAGCCACAAATGCTGAGGCTTGGTGAGCATGACTTCCCTGCTCCCATCTTCAGGCAAGGGAGAAGGGAAAGTGTATGATTAACTTCTGAAGTGCTCGCCGAGGCAACGCCATTAGTTCCAACAGGCCCTTGTGAAAATGGGAACTGCCAGAACAGGAATTTTTAATGTCTGGGCTGCATTAAGATCTCGAACGTGACGGAGACTAAACTTGGAGCCTGAACTCGGAGAGCACTGCTGCTATTTGTGGCAGGAGCCAAGAGATGGGTACAGAGGGAAAGGAGCGGAGTATTTTTTGGAGGGGCTCTTGTGGCTGGAGAAGTTCCAGCAGTTTGGGGCGAGTGCCAGTCCAAATTAGATGAGTTTCTAGGTCTCTGACTGGGGTCTCCACCAAGGAAATGCTATTTCTGCCTTTAAGCTCTTCCCTTCCATCCATCACTGCCCTCACTTTCACTCCTGATGGTCTGTCCTCACCCACTCTCTTGTGATTCTTCCTCCTCCCAGGCTGCCTCTTCCCAAGATTTCTGATCCCTTCTCTGCACTGCTTTGCTCACCACTTCCTCCCTGCCACCCCCAGGAAGGAAACTCCTCTGATCCAAAACCAGGAGCTGGCACTGGAGGAAAACAGCGCTGAGCAACCCGAGGGATGTGGGAGATGGCCAGCTAGAGGCTGCCATGGCAACAGCTGGATTTCCTTCATCCCTCTCACCCTGCTTCCCTGCTGATTACATAAAAACAACAGAAAAAATAACAGTTGCTGGCAATCAAAGAACCCCCTTCCTCAACAAAATCACCTGGCCTGTTTCCCAAAGCAAATCCCTGGCATCCTTGTAGCTGGAACAACAATCTTGTGACTCTTGCCTGTATGTGGAAAGGAAAAAAGGGTTTGGTTTGCTTACCCTTGGTTTGGTGCTTACCCTTTCTCTGCACTTCTCCTGCGATCTTTGAGCTCAGCGACAGAGCCGTGGTCAAAAAATATCTTTGGAGATGGCTCTGGCTTTTTGGGGCCTGTTGTTGTTGCTCCATGCGAAGAGTGCCCTGGGAGGATCTGGAGTTTGGATCCAGAGGAAGTTTTGGTGGTGCTTCTTCTCCTGTGACAGCTCAGAGGAGAAGCAAGCCCAGCTCTTTGTCACAGGTCATGGCATCCATTCTCAGCACCCTACCTGTGCCCACAGACACGTGCAGGCCTACCTGGCATCACCCAGCACAGGTGAGGTGCTGGCTGACTGTGTGACTCAAACACGGGAAGAATCTGACTAATGGGCATCTTGCAGGGGGCTGGGCCTTCGTTTCTCCTGGTTTTGGGTGGTTTTCTTGTAAAAGAGATGCCCGACATGCTTTTTCCTCCTTCTTTCCCTTTGTCTCTTTGCATTGGGAAACACCAAAATCACGGGGAACACGGGGTGGAGAAGAAATTCCCCTGAACGAACAGGAAATCCACTCCAGCTGCAAATTGATATTTAATGTTGCATCGCAGAAGAGTGGCTGTCTGGGGATGTTTGTGCAGCACGATCGTTCAGGCTGTGCTGCCATATCACAGACCCTTTTATTCCCAGCACTCCCTCCCTGGCACAGCTTCTTTCAGGGTTGGAAAGTGCTCCCAGGGTCTGTTCAGCACCAAAACCAGCGAGCTGAATGCACCACAGTCCTTGAGGTCTCCAATCCCAGGCTGGACCCCTGCAAATATGCAGGTGGGCTGGCATCCCACCACTGGCAGTGCCCACAATTGGTCCCTTCATGGACAGACAGCACATTCCACCCCAATCTCTGAAAGTTCCCTGCTGAACTGAAGCCCTGAAGGATGGAGATCCCTTCCCTGAGCCCTTCAGCAGTGAGAGCAAACAAATATTTTCATTCCCTCGTGTGTCTCCAAGCACACTCCTCACTGAACATATCCCCAGGGACCTTCCTGCAGACTGGAGGCCTTGAGTTGTCAGAGTAGGTCAGGTTTGGGAAGACTTGAAGCTTGATTTCTGAATGAAGCAGCATCGGAGGGATAACTCAGCAGCTGTAGCAGCCCAGTGGCTCTGTCCTAGTCAATGAACCTCCAGCAATGGACATCACCTGGGAATACAACCACAGACAGCCAGGCTTGTGATGCAGCCAGAAAAATGTCCTCCTGGTTCCAAGATGCCCTTGTTCTCCTTGAGTCCCAGCCTGAACGGGTTTTCGAGTGAATTCTGCAGAGATGTTTGGTGCTCTAATTGCTAATTCCAAACTCCTCAGAGCTAACTCCTCTCCTTTCTTGGGGAGAGAGAGAGANAGTTTTCGAGTGAATTCTGCGGAGATGTTTGGTGCTCTAATCGCTAATAGAGCTGATCCTTTCTTGGGGAGAGAGAGAGAGAGATTTGGTACTCATTGGTGTTCATTCAGGGAAGCAAGAGGAGGACACACACAGGAGGATGCAGCGAATGTGGGGCAAGGAAGCTGAATTCCAGCTCTATCTTGAGGGTATCAGACTGCTGAGCTCTGATATCCTCACTTAGCTTCACGCTGTTTGTTTTTCTCCCCCCCCTCCTCCTCCTCAACAATTAACTTTGCAATTAGACTTAATTATATTCAGTAGCTATCGAATGTGTCCTCTGCCCCAGTTGCTGCCAGTGGAGAGATGCAGCAGTGGGGGTGAAAGCTGCACAGTCAGCTCAGCAGAGCGTTCAGCAGCGATTCACTTGTCCTCTGCACGGCTGAGAACAGGGAGCTCTCCTAAAGACACGGTCCCGTGACTTCCTCACCCTCCTTCTCCCACAGAATTTCACCTTTCTGTCTCACTTGGAGTGTCAAGCCACTGCTTTTAAATGCCAGGGGATCCTGGAAGGATCCCTTGAGGGGTGGTTTTTTATTCCCACCATAGGGGGCAAGTCTCAGGACAGTGTTATGCAACCAGGAGGGTGGTTTTGAAATGCATCACAAACCCAAGGCAGAGTCTTTGTTGGTAGAACACGGTGTCCATCCTCTCTCTGTCTCTAGGGCACACAGAGATCACCTCTGGAGCTGGCAGTCCTCAAAGCCAAGTTTTGTAAACGGTCTTTCAGTGCCAAATATATCTCATGGTGTTATTTGACTTTGAAGTGTCCAGAAATCCAACACCCAATAACGCCCTTGGGGTATCAGAGATGGAATTGGGGATTCTGGAACCCCCAATTTCTGAACCAGCCAAAAATAGCCCATTAGCCAAAGGTATCCTGGGCTGTCCCCACAGTGTGGGCAGCAGGTGAGGGGGAAATTCTTCCCCTCTGCCCCACTCAGGTGAGACCCCACCTGCAGAGCTACCTCAGCCCTGGGGTCCCAGCACAGGAAGGACCTGGGGCTGTTGGAGGAGTGCAGAGGAGGCACCAGGATGATCAGAGGGATGGAGCAGCTCTGCTGGGAGGAAAGGCTGAGAAAATTGGGATTGTTCAGCCTGGAGAAGAGAAGCTTTGGGGTGACCTAATTGTGGCCTTCCAGGACCTGAACAGAGCCAACAGGAAAGATGGAGACAGACCACTGACAGGGGCTTTTAGTGACAGGACAAGGGGGAATGGGGTCAAAAGACAGTAGGTTTAGGCTGGATATTGGGAAGAAATTCTTCCCTGGGAGGCCAGTGAGGCCCTGGCACAGGCTGCCCAGAGAAGCTATGGCTGTCCCATCCCTGGATGTGTTAAAGACCAGGTTAGACAGAGCTTGGAGCAACTTGGGATAGTGGAAGGTGTCCCTGCTCATGGCAGAGTTGATCAATCACCAAACAAGATGATTTAAAAGGTCCTTTCCAACCCAAAGCAGTCTTTGATTCTGTGATCAGTGTTATCGGTCCCCTTCCTCTGCTCTGGGTAAATGATAATTAGTAAAGAGCGTGCACAGTGAGCTTTTATACAACACAGAGCTTCATGCCACGTTCCAGTAGCTGAGATAACAGCTCCTTCATCAGTCTCTTAACAAGTTATCTATTAATTAATTAATTCATAGGGCTGTTAGATTACTCCCATTCCCTTTTGGGAGATATGTAGCAGTTTTCCTTCAGGGAGGATGCAGTGAGAAGTAGTATTTCCAACCTGTGATGCCAAGTGGGGATTGCTTCCCATCTCGGAAAAAACATTTCAGCTCAGAACAGCTCTGTGTGGAAGCTTCTGCAAAGGGCCAGTGGTTTGCAAAATCTGGGTACAGAAAACCTTTGAAATAAATGTTCTAGATCTTGTGAAAAAAGGATTTTGTTGACAAGAAGTTTTTATTGCTGGAGGGCTATCTGGTGAAATAAATATCATCAATTCTTGGTCTTAGATCCCCACAAATCCTCAAAATTCGGGTGTTGGACTAGATGACCTTTAAAGGTCCCTAGAGAATCCTAGAATGGTTTGGGTTGAAGCTCATCTCATTCCAACCCCCTGCCATGGGCAGGGACACCTTCCACTAGATCGGGTTGCTCCAAGCCCCATCCAACCTGGCCTTGGACACTGCCAGGGCTGAAATAATTCTAAGATAATGATGGCCATTGAACAGGAGGAAGAAGCTTTGCTATGAACATCAATCTGCTTCAGATCAGGTTTGCAATCTGCTTTTCTTTCCTTATAACCTCCTGATTTTACAGGAAAGTGAAGCGATTTCTCTGATTTTCTGGTTCAGAGCCTTCACTCCTGGAGGACTGATCCTTTTTTAGCCAAAAGGCAAGCAGAATTCCTTGCAGTAAGGCAGAGACCTTCTCTTCTCCCAGGAAATTGTCTCCTAAGGACAAGGATGGAAGGTGGAGCCGCAGGGAACCAAAGCAGCAGCCCTTAAGCGCCCATTCTGCGAATAGAGAACTTCATTAACTTGGGCTGCCAATGTAAATTAATTTTTAAAGCGTAATTCCTCCCTCATCTCTTTTTCTAGCAGGAACTTAACTAAACAATGCATCTCTCAAGACAAAAAGAGAGAAATCCCGGCCATTGGGTCAATCTGCCGGGAGTAGAGACATCAGTCAGAGGCAGAACACCGACCAAGCGCTTCCTCGCGTGCCTCGTTCGGGGAACCTTGGGGGAAAGCTGAATCCCTCCATCTGCTCGGTGAGAAATCACGCTCAGAAAGCTGAGGAGCCTGGTTCTTCCCAAAGAAACAGTCCCTTCCCGCTTCTAATTAGGCAGTCCATATCCTGCACTGTCAGAAAGACGTNCAAAACATAACCACCCCACGTTACCAGAGAGAGAGAGAAAGGCTGGAATCACCATAAATAACGCAGTGGGTCATGAATAATTCAAACCAGAATATGGCTGTTATTGTAAGGAGTTATCACAGCTAATTATAGTCCATTGCCATCGTTCCCTCCAGATCTCTGGCACTGATCACTGCAGGACATGCCAGATATTCCACTAAAACAAAATATTGTGCTGGATGCTTCCCTGTTGATCAGCAGGTCTTTCACTAAGAGAGTTTGTTGTTCTTCAGTGGCTTTTGCCCTTCAATCACGGTTGGAAAAGAAGTTAAGAAGACCTTTCACTTCACCAAATCGTTCATCTCCGTCAGCCCATTGGTCCCTGGAGACCCTTCCCAGTGTTGTTCCAACTCCTTTGGCACAGAAGGAGCTCAGGCTTCCACCATTCTGAGAAAACAGGGACTAAATTTCTAAGATTTTTCTTTTCTTTTTTTTTTTTAATATTCTGATTACTTTTTCAAAAAAGCTGTCTCTATCCTCTTTAGAAAAGACTTGCGTCCTGCAATGGGATGAGGATTTATGCGCGTTGTAAAATAATATCTGTCAGGACATGTGGCTTCCCAGCGGGGTTTCCTTTGAGATTTCCCTGTGATCTGTAAAATTTCTGGGTTTGCACAAGACTTTACTGGTTTTAGACTATTGGCAAGCGGCAGATGTTGACTAGACACGAACTTGGAACTGGAGATGTTTAAGGAATGAGCTCCAGAAAATCAGAATATGCCACAGAGCTGCCCGTAAAAGAGATTTTAATGAGAATATTAATCACGAAATGCAACAAAGGAAGTACAATAGTACAATAGAAATATTTCAGGAGAGAAATGCAAAGGCAGTATAATTTCTATAAAATTGACAGACAGGGAGGAAAATTACTGATATCTTTAGAAGTTTGAAGAGACTAAGGAAGGATAACAGATGGCCAGCCTGGTAGGAGTAAATCTTTCCCAGGCTTCAGACATTAAGCTGCAAGGAAATGAGGGTCTTATTTAACCTGCAAGTGGGAACCTTAGCATGAGCAGGAGTCCAGTGCCAGCAAAACACTGCTCCAGGGAAGAAATGGCCCATGGTCCAGCCTCTGACACAAGATTTACGGTCTGTTGTCTCATTGCAAATAGTTGTTGTCCTTGGTCAGACTAAATCTAACTTCCAGCCCATTTTGAAATATGAATCAATCTGATATTGCTGCGTGGTAGAGGCGGTGGGTTTTTTTCCTTCCACACTCGCCCATATCTTTAATTCCTACTCCCCTGTCTTCTCTTTTTTTGGCCTAGCTTTGGCTAAAGGCCTGAATCTGCATTTGCATTCCTAAAATCCACCGTCAAGTCTTTAAAAAATCTGTTGTCATTATTGCTGTTATTACTGATTCCATGTGACAATTCTGTGAATGCATTTCCTGCGAGATCTTTAGGGAAAGTGAAGAGTTTTCACATGCCTGTAGAGCACGTTTTATGAGTTTGGTCTCTCCTTTTGACTCTCAGATCACCCTCTGAGGTCTAACAAGGGGCAGAGAGTTTCTGGGTCTGTTCCAAACTCCTCAGAGCTAAAGAAAAGCCCTTGGTGTACCTGCACTGCTCTGCAGGGGTGGCACTGGACCATGAATATGGTGTTCTCCACTTTTCTCCCTCTTCCACCCTTTTGGGCATTCATTAGAGTGCTGGAAGGAGACCTCCAGGTGACTTCCTGATGTTTCTGCTGCACGTGGGGCACAGAGGCACCTGGAATTGCCTAAATTGGTTGAGCTTCCAAGGAAAGTGCATTCTTGAAGGCAAGCAGGAGCCATGCTTATCTGCAGGAGCAGGAACAGCCTCTTTCCTTCCCCAACAACTCACCGAGCCCTTACTTGCATTAGTTGGGATGTGGGGGGTATATGAGATAAATGAATCCCATTAGATCCCTTCCAGATTTTAAGTCCAATTATTTCACACCAAGAGCTCCGTTTATTTCATAGTTATATCCCTGATTTTGGAATAAAAAGGAAATAACCTCCAAAATGTCTCGCAGAGAAGATAATCAGAGCAGTGCCTGGCTTTTTTTGGGTAGAGAGAAATCTCTGTATTTCAGGGAGAAGGAGAAAACTCTGCATGCATTTTGCATGAACAAGTTATCTGAGAACACGACAGCTATAATGAGAGAGAGATCATCTTGCTTGTGGCTGTACAGAGTGGAGGTCAGACAGCTCTGAATTAGCAGAGTCATTAATATTCTACTACAACATAAAGCTGGAAGGGACCTTCTAGGTCATCAAGCCAACCATGTCATATAATCCCATTTGAGAAAGAGCGGGTGACATTGGAGGCTAAGTAGTGGAGAAAGTGCCAGCCACTGACTGCCTGAGTGGTTAACATGGAGTAGGATTGAGGGATTTGTTAGGGGACTTGAGGGAACTACAAACCTGAGTGAGATATCTTGGAAATTTCCAGTATTTTTAAAGTAACTTCTGTGTTCCTTGATGGGTTTCGGGAGGAGAAGCCTCCATTGGGTGTCTCCTGCTATCAAACTTCACAACATAAAGGGGTCCTGTCTGGATCAGTGCAAGATTCCAGGAACAGAGGGAAAAAAGAGGGATCTAACCTGCCTGCTCCTGGTGGCCTCAGTTCTTCCTGGAGCTGCTCAGCACCGCAGGGATCCCCCACTTTGCGTTGTCTTTGAGTTGTGAAGGACACATAACTGTGACTGTCCCCGAGGAGTGGATGCAGGACACAGTGCCACGGAGCAGGGAATGGAGGTGGTAGCTTTTATTCCTGGGAATCCCACTTGATTCACCTCTCAGCTGTGCCTGAGTAGAATTTCAATTCCTCTCTCCCTTTGTTCTCACCCGTGGAACGCGCTAAGGTAATTACATTTTTGTGTCTCACAGGGATGTTGTGAGGTTCCTCTAATATTTACCAAGTGTTTGAAGAAGATCTTATGAAGGTGGAGTGCAAGTACCAGGAACTCCTAACAGTCTTTACCAAATCCTTCCTTGGAGCAACGCAGACAAATTCAAATTGGAACAACAGCAAATATTTTTAACAGCAAAAATTAATCAACTGCTATAGCAGCTTCCCAAGGGAAAGGGTAGATTTTCCATTGCTCAAAATGTGTTAAGTCTGAGCTGCCTGTGGTTTTGAAAGACAGGTCCTAGCTCAGCTTCAAGTTATTTAGCCCAATGCAGGAATGACTGGATGATGCAGAAAATAGACGTGATGGTCCTGTGGACCTACAAAAGTTTTATCGCTGTATTTATTTGCCTTCACTCTTTTTCCCCTTATTCCACTTGCTGTTATCCCAACAGTGCACAGTTCTATTTCTATTTATACACAGAGCTCAGACATGAAATAAAGGGGTGGGTTGGGAAACCAGGTTCTCTGCTCTGATCTCTCCTGGGTCCATTGGCCTTCAGGCATTTAGGAAGTTGGAAAGGATACATCAAAACTGGTTTGCTTTCACCTTCCACTTCTGCCTCCCTGTGATATCTGTGTGGGATTTCGTGCAGATTTCCATCCCGGGGTCACCACTTTGTGACCAGGGGGTTGGATCTAGAAAAAAATGGGTTTGACCATGGAAAGCATCCAAGGATCAACAGTTTCAAGTGTTTGGGCACGTTTGGCTGCGATGTCCTTGTGCAGGAAGGCAACGGACATGGTGACAAGAGTGTCTTGGTCCCACAAGTCACACTTGCCACCACTGCATCCACAAAACATTGCCAAAATCCACATGGGATTCTCTGTTTATCTCTGTTAAAGAGCTTAGGCTGCCTTGTGGTGCCTCAAGACCAAAAAATATTGATTTATAATAAAAACCAATCTTTTTTTCCTAAAGAAATCCAAGTGGTCCTCAAAGATCGATCAGAATTTGCTGCTTGTGTCAAATTTGCAAAGAGAAGTTGCACCTGCAAAACTCTGCTTTCGAGAGAGGCATCCAAATAAGTGTCTTCCAATTGGGTGGATGAAGTTTTAGAGGAGGAAAGAAGGCGTTGTGGAAACAACAGATAAGCTATCNTGAGAGAGGCATCCAAATAGCCAGCTGGTGGTCAGTGTCTTCCAATTGGATGGATGAAATTTTAGGGGAGGAAAGAAGGCGCTGTGGAAACAACAGATAAGCTATCCTCATAAATATTTTAAAGGTGGTTATAAACGAGCTGGGATGAAACAGAGTTCAGAGGTGACCTTTGTGCCAGAAGGCGAGGAAAGAAAAGCAGTTCGTCAAAAAGATCACATCTGAAAAATTAATTTGACAGTGCTGATGGAGTAACTGCTCTTGTAAATACAATTTCGTCGATTTTCAAAGAACCATTTGGTTTCCAGACACACAATTCAACCCTGCGTCAACTGGCAGCTTTGGTGTTTAAAAATGGATTGTGTCGAGACAAGGTAATACCCAGAGGCAAATGTGCTGTTATGAAAGAGCTGTACAGGTTTATATTGGAGTCAAAAAAGGGTTTCGTGGCTCCCAGGAGGCAGGCAGAGGGCAATCTCAGATCTCATCAACACCCTGAGAGCCTGCAGAAGTCAGCTTCTGTCTTATGGCTGCATGGGCTGACTTTCAAAATACACGAGCTTGGAGGTTGGGATCTCATGTCCTTATCCCCATCAAGTGCAGGCTGCATGGAGCTTGCAGCAACCTGCTCTAGTGGAAGGTGTCCCTGCCCATGGCAGAGAATTTGGAACTGGATGAGCTTTAAGGTCTTTTCCAACCCGAAGAATTTCTTGATTCTATGATTTGTATTTGAGGGGGGTGCTCAGGGTTCAAACCATTTTGCTAAATTTAACCTGGGATAATTTTTGGCTGAAGAGATTTCCTAACCAAATATACACCAAATAAAGGTGTTTTAAAGGTGTTTTGTGCTCCTTGCTGCTGGGCAGCGCAGAGAAGAGAGGAGCCCCGAGGCTTCACTCCACAAAACCATTTCAAAGCCATACAGGGAACAGGATGAGCTGCCATCCACGTGGAGCAGAGCAGGGAGCTGCACTCAGCAGTTTCTGAAACAGTCCCCTAACTCAGACTAAGCAGGAGAATTAGATCCAGCCCAATTTAACATTTTCCAGCGAAGCATCTGCCTCTTCTGTGATTCGTTACCACAGTTTAGAACACACAGCACACACAAACACATTTTATTCACATTCTGAATTCCTATTCGTGCTCCATATCCTGGGCTAATGCCGGGCTTGGTCCATGGAACGCTGGTGGGAGTGGTGGGTGAAGGTCTTGGTTGGTAGATGTGCCAGCCAGGTTGATAGAGGGGCTGGATGTAACTTCTGGTATATATATATATATAACTAACTGATTCCTGTTAGCACATGTTCAAATCCCACCTTTCTTTCTGCTCTTCCAGCATGGATACTGGGAATATCCACGCTCTCTCTTTTCCTTGTCTATAGGCTTTTCTATTAGAGCCAAAACCATCTTCATCCCTTCTCTCCTTGGCCTCCTTCCAGCCATCTACCTTAGTTCCTCCTTGCATCAAAGATTCCTCGTCTTGAGCAGCAAAAAAAATTTGGTTTCATTCATTTTTGGTGCCATTGTTTTACCTCCATGAAGGAATGTCAGGGAAGAAAAAGGGGAGGTTCTATCCAATTCCCCTGTGTGACAGACAGAGCATAGGTGTTGGCCAGTCTGTGAAGAAAGACTTCAGAGAGATTTCTGGTGTTGATCCAGAGTCATTTACAATCCTATGATCTTTACCAGATTTTTGTGACAGGCTTTGCCCCCAGTTTCATCTCTTTCAAGCATCCCATCCACTCACTTGTTCCCAGGTTTGTATATTTTGATAAACTCAAGTGTTTGGTGACCATTCTTTGTGGCTTGTACGGCCTGGCTGCCCTCAGCCTGCCTTCTGCCAGCTGCTTCCTCTGTATTTTTTGCTCCTAAAACAGGAAAGACCATCATTTTCCAGGTGTGGCTCTTCCTGAGACGAGTCCCCAGTGCCCAGGACATGTCATTCCACACGGAATCATTGTGGCAAAGGACACCTGATCTCCATCCCTTCCAGCAAGAGGAAGTTGTGCAGGCTGCAGACTTGATGCTGGGAGATGGGAACCTTGTTAATTAAAATGTCAGTGACTCAGATCCCGTTAAGGTGAGAGAGAACTGCATTTTTTATTGCCATTGCTGTTAACGATACACTCAGCTGGTACCTAGTACAGGAATAATGCATTTCACTTACCTTGACAAGGTCTGCCCACTCTGCCTGTTTCCTCTGTGCCTCACGCATGACCTCAAGAGGATCATTAAATGATCCTGGAAATAGAGACAAAAGGGAAAAAAACCCCAGTGTTTTTACTTTTTCCATCCCCTTAGACTAATGCCATTTGTCAGGACAAGAGGATGTATCCTCACGCTGTGCCAGGGGAGGTTTGGTTGGACATCAGGAAGAATTTCTTCATGGAAGGGGTGGTCAGGCATTGGAAGGGGCTGTCCAGGGAAGTGGGGAAGTCACCAACCCTGGAAGTGTTCAAGGGACAGCTGGATGTGGCACTCAGTGCTCTGCGCTGGCTGACAAGGTGGGGATCACTCAAATGCTGGACTCGGTGATCTCAGAGGTCTTTTCCTAAGTGATGATTCTCTGATTCTGTGATTCTGCAAATCTTAAACGTGATATTTTAAATTCACATCGAGCTCATAGGAGGGGAGGAACAGCCTAGAGGGAAATGGACCTGGAGCCAAGCAGGAAGAGAAGTAAAGCGGGGAAAATAGAAGGCAACTGCTCCAGGATGGGTTCCAAAAGGGTGATAAGTGTCTTACGACTTAAATGTTCCGCTTAAAAACCTTAATTGGCTCCCGCACAATTGGAAGTATCAACTCCCCTGCCCTATTTCACCCTGTTAACTGTGATGGATGTTGTAAACCTGCCCTTCTCTTTATAGAGGATGGAGCAAAGGACTGTAAAATGAAGGACTTTTAAAGTGTGATGGAAGGGCTTAAAAGCTGTGGCTAGAACGCTACCGTTCCATCAAGCACTTAACAAACACACGGGGCCGCGCCCACGATTCATTTAGAGCAACAAGCTCGCTAAAATCACTGAGCTGATGAGACCTGAACCCTGGTTTGCCTCTGCTGTGCCAAAGACAAGCAACGAACAAAGCGATCGAGGCAGGGCGGAAAACGCTCAGACTTTCTCATTCCAGCTTGGTGGCACAGCCAGGAGGTGACACTTCTTTCACAGCTGCTTAAGCACCTGCAGGATCTCACTGTGGCAGCGAGGCAGAGCTTCAGGAGCTGCAGCGACTGCAAACTCAGCTCCAAGGTAATGGGCCTTTTCTGGGCTCGAGGTACAAAATATTTCTGTCAGGACAGCGTCCATGAGTCAGGCTCCAGCAGCTCTGATTCCACCTGGGAGCAGTTCCCACAAAGGCCAGCCAAGTCATTAAGAGTCCATGGCTAATTGCCTGTTGTAAGGATGGCATAAAGCACCTTTGCTTTCAGATGAGCTCAGCTTGAGCTGGTTTTGGTGGATTTAGCCAGGATTTATCTGCTCTCTTGGTGCTGTCTTTCGTGGCAATTCTGGTCGCAGGATGAGGAGGGAAATGCCCGGCTTAAAATTCTGGCTTTGCTATGACCTGTGCTCCTGGTGAGGAAAGTATGGCATGAGATCCATGAAAAACCCCCTGGCAGCCTTTGCACCTGCTTGCTGTCACAGATCTGCACGTGCAAGGATCCTGTGAGCATCTTCTGGGGGATGACACTGCCTTGGGCTGTGCCAGATCGTGACTCAGCAGGTTGTGGTAGCACTTTTAATTATTGTGAGAGGGGAGGGATCGACCCCGAGCTGCCGAGATCAGCCTGAGGAGCAGAGAGGTGTGGGAAAGAAAAGGAGGAGCAGGAGAAGGACCCCAAAATTGCGTCAGGCAGCAAGAGGGAGTTTCCAGGAGTGAAGCAATTTCATAATTATCTAAGAAAATTTCTGCTCTGGCACAGCACAGAGCTGTCATGAAACCTGGGTAAGTCCTTTATATATCATGTCACACTTTGGAAGTGTCTTAGACACGTGAGTGTGGCATACCCAAGCAAAAAGAGACTGATTAAATATTCCTGGACCTAACCAATTCTCTGCTAGGACTGTGTGCATGGGTACATCAGATCTTCAAGGCCAGGTTGGATGGGGCTTTGAGCAACCTGGTCTGGTGGAAGGTGTCCCTGCCCGTGGGACCCACACTGGGTGATCTTGAAGGTCCCTTCCAACCTAGACCATTCTATGGCACCTTATGCTGAATTTTAGTGAGGTTATTATCAACTCTGGTAATTAGGGGGAAAAGCATGCAGCTGATATTTAGGGTATTTTCTACTGAAAAGCTCTGCAAAGTTGTGACTTTGTAGCCCAAAAGGAAAGAAAGAGGTAATCTCGTCAAAATCCTGAACATCTCAGGTCTTGTATAAATATTTGCTTGCGTTCTTAAAAAAGCCCCCAGCAGATATCTAATTATTCTGTTTTCCTAATCTCTATTATTGACCTCTTACGTGCTAGACATGCCCAGTGCATGGGAGATTAACAGTGGCCCACACTCGTGGAAACTGCTGCAGTGTGAATAAATAGTAACAAACACGGCAAATATTTCATTGGCAGGAAAAACAGATTCTGGGAGGGAGGAGAGTTAACGTGCACTGGTTTCTACCCTCACATAAGAGTGTTTCTGGCAGCAGGACTGTCACACACTGCCCAAGAAGGAGCAGGAGCAGCAATCTGTGAATGCTCTGGCTGATACCAATAACCAGCGTGGCATCCAAATGGCTCTTCGTGCCATTTGTGACATTGAAAACAAAAAATCATTACGTTCACCAAGGGAAAAAAATAAGTGAATGAGTGAAAAAAGCTAACAAATATATTGAAATCCTAATGTCTCAGTAGGGAAAAAAACCCCAAATTGTATTGGATCATTAGCTGAGGTGGGCTACTCACTAAGGACTCACATTTTGGTGTGAGCTGTCAAAACACTGAAAAGAGAACACTTGGACAGCCTTCCCTGACCTGGAACAAGTAGAGGAAATAAGCTGTTGATACAAATCTTGTCCTTTTGGTGTTCTCTGATTGATAAGTGTGATATGGCCTGACATGTACAGCATTAACATGAGTCTCTTCACTGAAGGTTTGTCCAAAAGTGTCTTGAGATATTCTGAGAGGAGAGAGAGGCAGCCTGCGGTGGGTGCAATGCTGCTGGGATAACGCTGTCTGTGACAGAGCAGCAGGGCCTGTGTTCCTGCCCCTGAATCACAGCTTCCTCTGGGAGAGATGCACGTGCCCTGCAGCAGCAGAGGAACCTCTGTAGAGAGCCACTGTCGTTTTTGGGCTGCTGCCTTATCTTCCTGCTGGAGAGTTCCTCTCCTGGCCTTTTAAATCGCTGTCTCCTCTGTCCCTGTCCCTGTGGGTTGGTTTTTGATGGATGGCACTGACACGTCCACAGACGTGGTCTTCCCTCTGAGTTGATGGGTGACAGTTTTTAGGGTTTGTGCTAGGCCCAGAGTACCTTGCTCAGGAGGCTGTCAGATCAGAATGAACTGTCAGAGAAATGAGGGAGCTTTCTGTGTAATGATCCTGACAGCGTTTCTCCGGCTGTCAGCACCGAGATGACTCCAGGACATACAAAGCAATCGAATCCCTTGTCTACACGAACTGTGTAAACACCCTCAGCTGCTCCCCCCCTGCACCATAAGAACTGAAATAGACCTTTGGACTCCCTGAATTGAAAGGAGAAGTGAAGAAGAGCGAGGTCCAAGATCAACCATCTGGAAAGAGGAACAAGAGGCCGGAGCATCACAATAGCTCTGACTTGTACAAATTACTGCTTTATACCTGATACTTTCCTTTTCTTCCCAAGACCTTCTTGGGGGGTGAAATGCCTTATGTGTCTATTGCAGGGCTTTGTTGGAGAAGAATCCTCCTCCATCCCCAGCCTCCTGAATGACTCAATAATTACTTTAACTGATTCAAGGCTCCCCCTCAACCTCCAACCACCCCCCTCGCCACCATTCAACTTTAACACAAGACCACACTGTTTCTCGGTTTCCAATGCGCCCAAAGCTATTCAGGCCACTTGTTCCTCTCTGAATGGAGCTGACAGAGCTGCCTTTGTGCAGAGGCAATTTTGGATTTAATTGGAGACCTACTGGGGGCAGGGCTGGAGGGGAGTGGGGGAGGGAATGGGGTCACTGGGTCAGTGTTTTGGAAAGACCAACTCAAAGGAGAGCCCAAGGAGAAAAAAATGAATGTGGGTTAGATGTTTGGAAGGAGGTTTTGCGTGGGCTGTGTGTGCGAGGGCAGTGCTCCCCACCTTCCAGAAATGACCACGGCACCTATTTGGGATGAGAAAGCAAGCAGGGTCAGGCCTGGGGCAGATGGCTTTGATAGGCATCTTGAATCCAGAGTGACAGATCCCAGGGTCCTTTCTGCAAGGATCACAGGATAATTCAGGCTGTGGTGAAGGAGTTCTGATGTCGGAAAGGTCACTTGCTGCAGTCCGTCCCCTTAGGTCAGGCATTCATCATCCACATTAAAGGAGCTTCGCTAAATTCCCTTCTCCAGTTCTGCTCCCTCCCTGGAGATAAGTTCAGCTTCAGCCCTGTCTTTACCACTTATGGGGCACTTATGGGTTCGTGCCAGAGCTGTGAATGCACCAGAATAAGAAAAGACCTTTTTTCTAGTGAGGCACATGTAAGTCACACCGTGCTTTGAACCAGCCCAGTCCCTCTGTGTAAGGGGACCACAGGTCACAATCCACACAAAAAACAGGCCTCAGTGAGCCAGCACAAAAGCACTGTGACTCTCCTGCTTCACTGCTCAGCTTCTTTTTGGAAGCTTTCTCACCTGACCAAAAAAA
>VZRR01001040.1:55686-176465 GCA_013398015.1 Oreocharis arfaki
AAAAAAAAATATATATATATATATATAAATTAAACTGGAAAGAATTGTATTGATTGTGCTGCAGAAAAGCCAATATAATCCTGGCAGAGCTAGACCACGACCCAACAGAGACTCAGTAAAGCTACTTGTGCAAAAAGAAACCCTTTCTTTTGGTCTCAAAAACCAGGTGGACATGGCTTGATATAAAATAGGTGAGACTGCTTTGATTGGTTTAAAACGTGCTGACCATCCCCTGTCCGCAGCACACTGAGGTCGCCTTCCCTCAGCTGTCACCAGTTCTAGTCCCTGCTTCTCCACCAGTGATGGCTCTCAATTTGCTGACCCAACTTCACGTTTAAAATGCCTGGGAGCCACCCAGGAGAGGTGGCACCACCTCCTCTTCTGCTGCTCCAGGTTGGTGACAAGCGTGGAGCTGACAGAGCCCTTGTACAGCTCGGAGACAGACACCTGCTGGGAGCGTGTGCTGGGGGGGTGATGCATAATTTAGGAGTAAAACAGCAATTCTGCTATTATCCTGATGATGCTCTCCAAATCCTGACATCTGCTCCCGGGAGGAGCAGGCTGGCACTGCTGAAGGGGGGAACGACCAAGAGGAGCTCCTGGTTTTTCTGGGTGTTTGTGAGGGGGTGACCTCAGTGGAGCGAACAGAGTGAAAAGCTGTTTAGTCGAGCTTCCTACACCCCTGAGAATTTTGTTTCCAGCCAGCATCACAACTTTCCTCTGCTTCTTTCCCTTACAAGCCTCTGGCTGCACGTCCCTCTGGGACGCCTCTGCTGCCATTTCACATCATCCCTACAGACCTCAGATCCAGGTTTCCTCTAGGGAAGCAGGGAGAGGTGTTTAAAGGTGTCAGAGACCTGTTGAGTTACATTTCCATCAGCAGCTCACCAGCCTGGCTCTGGCAGCATTAGTCAGACTGAAGTAACACAGAGCAGCCTTTGCTCTATTCCCACCACCTACTCGAAAACAAACAAGGCTGACATTTATAAGGTTTTAGAAAGCCTGAGTTTAGCATTAGATCTGCTCTCAGATTCCTACTGTACTCCTCTCCTTGACAGCCACTTCCTCTCAAACTGCTTGTTTCTAGGATGGCAGCAGATAGGGATTGGTGACCTTTCCATGCAGGAGGTTGTTTGGAAGAGGTAAAAAACATCTTCTCTGCCCGGAGATTGCCCAGACAAGTTGTGGAGGCTCCATTCAGGTGTTCAAGGTCAGGCTGGATGGAGATCTGAGCAGCCTGGTGTAGTCAAGGTGTCCCTGACCACAGTAGGGGGGGTGGAATGAGAGGATCTATAAGGTCACTTCCAACCCAAAGCACTGATTCTGTGATCCTGCCCCACTCTGAGCTTGAGGTAAAACATGAGGCTGCCTCCCAGTACATTTCTGTCCCCAGGCAGGTTCAGGTTACTGCCCAAGCCCAGGATGCTGCACTATTCTAAGCTGAACTCCATGATGTCGGTTGCAAGAAAATAGGAGTGACCTGTGTGGAGCCATTCTCTGTCAATGTCTTCACTAGATATCCCTTTGGAGCACTATTCTGGGCTGTAGTTGAAAATACAACCACAGAATCCTGCAATCATTTGGGTTGGAAGGGACCTTCAAGATCATCTCATTCCAATCCCCTGCCATGGGCAGGGACACCTTCCCCTAGACCAGGTCGCTCTGAGCTCCATCCAGCCTGGCCTTGAACACCTCCAGGGATGTGGAGGATGTTGTGGAACATCTCTGGGCAGCCTGCACACAAAGATGGCAGCAGGAGGGACTTCCTGGACCAGGGATGGATGTCTGGATATTCCTGCTAATCCATCCCGTGCTGAAAGTTGTGAGATGACCTCGTGCTGCTCGAGGCTGATGGTGCTGATAGTTAACAGCCAGGTGCAGCCACATTGTAGGGGATAAGTGAACAATTCAATGTGCCTGGTCAAGATGGGCGGAGGTCAACAAGGAAATCTGCTCACCTCCCTCCCCAGACCCAGCCAAGAGAGAAATCCCAGGGAAAATGATTGTGGCCTCTCGGCAAGGCAGACCACGACATAGATCAGAACCTCAGAGGAGGGGCAGCATCCAGCATAACTCAGTCTGGGAAACATCCTGCCATGCCATGGCTCCTGCTGACTTCAGCCTTGGCATCACGAGGGAATGATGCTGCTTCCCATTAGCCTGTGGGTCACACAGCAAAGGGCCCAGTTCCTGGGATGGGAGAGTGTGGGGACACCCAGAGAGCAGCTGCTGCCAGCTGGGCTTTCTGTGCTTCACAGAAATCAGAGTTTGAGCAACGCTGCCCGTACTCGGAAAGCCCCGGTGCCCGGTGGCTTCGGATGAGGAGCAAGGGGAGAAGGACAGGATAGCATTCCTTTCTCTGAAACCATCTCACCCAGGACTCTTATAAACAAATCAGACTTTGCTAAGTATCTTCAGGAGAATGAGGAGAAGCACTGATGCTGATCCAAATTATGTATTACAGGATCAATTATATATTGAACCTCTGAAAATGGTTTGGTTTAAAGAGAAGCCATTCTGCTGCTAATAAATCCAAAGAACACCAGGATTTTCAAGGCTAGGATGTATCACCAGCGTATATATCTCTACCAAGACTATAGACTGTCACAGAAAGCATAATTAATGTACCTTTAGCCCTGTGAAGGTGTTTGCTGCTCTATTTATACCTCCTAAATATGAGTCTGGGTACACCAAAGCACGACCCCATCATCTCAAGTAATATTCTCTCTCTCAGATGCCGAGCTCTAATGTCCAGGCATAAGTATGAACAATCACCACAGCTACAATTGCCATTTCCCAGCACTGCTCCATCAGTATTTAATCTGCTGCTTTATAGAGCACTGTAGGAGATCCCCAGAAAGGAAAACAGCTGCAGCCAAGTTCTGCTCCAAAAAGTATTTTCAATTGAGAGGCCTATTAATCCAGGCAATAGGCATTAAATGACGTAACAGTGGAGCTGGAGGGCTGATATGCCCTTCTACCCAGGGCAGGAAAAATTTCTTTTTATGCCTGGGAGAGCTGCTGTAAAAGAGAGCCCTACAGGAGTCTGAGAAATTTGTTCTAGGGTTTTTATTTTCCCTTTTTGAAGCAGCAGCTGTGGCCTTTATGTTTTTCCCTAAACCAATATAATGTATTTATATGCATATATAAATGTATTTTTATAAATGTGTCTATTTGCATATAATACATATTCATTCGTGCATTTATAGATGTAGCTATATTTATACATGCATTTATATGTACATATATTTATATTAGAATGTATTTAATTTCTTTGATTGGTGCAGTAATTGGTTAAGTACCTATAGATGCATGGTGAGATTCTTGGGGCTGTCCTGTTCAGGTCCAGAGTTTGGACTTGGATGATCCTTGTGGGTGCCTTTCAGCTCAGGATGTTCTGCAGTTCTGTGATTCCATGAGATGAGAGTGAAGTGAGTGTTTCCAGTGCAAAAGGAGCCTGGAGATGTATTCTCTGTTTTCCCTGTGTTCCCAGCCATTTCCATTCAGACTCTTTCGTTCTTTGAGCTTGCAAAGAGAGACAAATCATCCAAAGAACAGTTGGAAGTGTCTCCTGGGAAAAGTTTAATCAGCAGGAAACCACAACTTACTTTCAAGAGCCCTGTGCGACCCTGAAAAACTTGTTCCATGTCTCTGTCTGAAGTCCAAGTCTTCAACACGGACAAAACAGCTCAGAGTCCTTTCAGGAAGAGGTGGTGGACACTCATTTGTGACTTGCAAGGGCTCCTTCACAGCTGAGATGAGGTAGGAGATCTTCACTCTTCTCCCAAAAATCAGCCAATGATGCTTAAACACCAGAGAAAGGCAGGTCCTGCTTGGCCCTGGGACCACCTCACAGGGCCTGCCCTGTTATGGGAACAGCTCAGTGCAAGCAGCCAGAACTGTGAAAATAATTCTAATTCTAGAACTATTCTGGAATCTAATTCTGGATTATTCTGATTCTAATATATCTAATTATTCTAGAATCTAATTCTACAAGCTAATTCTTCTCTGATCAGTTCCCTGTCACTTTCTGAGCTACATCATCATAAATCCCTGTATGCTGGGTTTTTCTTTTTGCACCTCTTACTTTCCAGCAAGAGAAACCTGAGATGGGATGTTTGATACCCCCCACAATGATTAAATCTAGAACCCCACTGGGTATGTGATGTCCTGATTTCTTCTGCTTTTTTTCCTTCTTCCCCCGTGTTGGAAGAGGCTGAGTAGGTGAGCTGGGAGGATATCAGTGTTTAGGGAATATCAGGAAGCTGTTCCCACCTCGGTGTGCTGGCAGGGGGTTCATGGTGATAACATAACCTGTCCACTCAACCTAGAACCATGGTATCACAGAAGAGCTTGGATTGGACTAAATGTCCTTTAAAGGTCGTGAAAAGGAACATCTTCGGGTGGATCAGTTTGTTCAGATCCCCATCCAGCCTGGTCTTGAATGTTTCCAGGGCTGTGGGATCCACCAGCAATCTCTGAGCAACCCAGCCCAGCGTTTCACCATCCTCATGGCAAAAAATTCCTTCCTTATATTCAGCCTGAATCTTCCTTCCTTTAGTTAAAATTCTTTATTCCTTGTCCTATCACTACAGGCCCTACTAAAAGGCCTCTCTTTTTCCTAAAAACCCCTTTTAGGTACTGAAAGGCTGAAACGGGGTCTCCTTGGAGCCTTCTCCTCTCACCAGAGTGGAGTTGAGGAGGAAAACCCCAGAAATCCAGGATACAGTTGACCTTCTGGGCTGTAGGCACACATTGCTGGATCATGTCCCACTTTTTATCCACCAGGATCCCTTTGTCCTTCCCAATCCCTTCATCCCCTAGCCTGTATCGATACCAGGTGTTGCTCCAACCTGAGTGCAGGACCTTACACTCAGCCTTGTAAGACATAATTTTAGGCTGCAGTTTTAGGAAAGATTGTGTTTGTGACCCCGTTCCCTTCCAGGATCCCAATCACTGCTCTGATCCTATTAAGTCCATCTTAGCACATTCACGTGATTGGTTTTTGGAAGTAGAAGCAGCAGATGAGAAATGGCTCCCTTTTTGACTCATTGCTCCTGCTGCAATCTATATCACAGGAGGCTTAAAAAGTTATTTTTATCTCTGTATAATGGACACTTCACAAAGGAGATGGATTCACTACTTTAATAAAATAAGATAAATAGACAGCAACAAATAGCAGAAAGCTGAAGTAATAAAATATTTCACTGGGCTCTCTGGTCTGAAACTTGGTTTTTCTCTCCTCAGAATGGAAGTACAATCTTGTCTCCTCTCCGTCATCTCCATGCTCCCTTCTCTTTCCTTTTAGACATGTTGATTCTTCTGCCTTCAGAAAGAAACTGCTGCTCCCCGAATTTGTTTTTATTTGTTTGCCTTTCGTGACTGCATCACCTGGCAATTTCCTTTCATCTTCTGCCAGCTTCTTTTATAAACTTGTCCTTTAATCACTGCTCAGACTCCTCATCAGCTTTTGTCTAAACCACTGCCTGGTTCCCAGTCCATCCAAAACCCGTGGGCTTTAACAACAACGCAGCATGACAAGAATATTATTTGTAAAGCTGTTTCTGATTCTGTGTTATGAATGAACATAATTAAAAGAGTCAAGTTCACTCCCCACCCTCGTGAGGGAATTAAAATTGCAATTGTTCAGGCCAAACACTGTCCCTGATCACATCTTCCAGCAACTAGGGATCTGGCCAGTGAAGGACAGGGATCTTTTTCTTCTACGAGGCACCTTCCCATGGGTGCTCTTTTTTCAACTTTTAGCTGGATTTGAAGACTCCTTCTGTAATCTCCCTATGTCAAGTTCTCCACTTCCTCATTACTTTGGTTCTTTGAGTTTTTGGTCACTGCAGAACAAATTCTGGTGAGTATTTCTGTCTAACATGCTGGCCAGTCATCTTCTGCATTGCTCAAACACCAGCGAGCATACACTGCTTGTTTTTCAGAAAAACTCCAGTTGGAATTGCAGCACCAATTTCTTTTCCTGGAGTTTTTGTGCATCTCAAGTGTCCAGAAATCACAATTTTGCCAGAGTAGTCATTGCTGTGATCCATCTGGAGAGTCAGTCACATGTGGTGAATCATGTGAGTCTTCACTGTTTTCTAGATTACTACTGCCTACTTGGGGAGCTTTAAAACTTGTTTTTATAGAAGTAGCTACCCTGAAAACAGATAAAGTTAGCAAATAGGGTGCCTACTGTCTACGTCCATTGGTTTCAGATCCCAATATTTGGAAGTAAACAATGTTTGAGGGACTTAAGTGAGTATCTGCTGGAGAAGTTTGGTCCATCCTGGTTCGATTTACTGACACAACTAAAAAGGGCCTGAAACTCCTCTTCTGAACCTGTGTGGAGGCTGGGCTTGGGAATCTTCTCCAAGTAGGTTAGTGGGATCACTGTGGGTGGAGGAATTGAAAACATGGCTACACGCGCGCACGCTTCATGTGCTGATTCATCATGTGCCAACAAACACTGCTCCGTGCCTCTGCTGTTCTCACACCAGAATATTTTGGTGGTTTGGCACTCACGTGGCTCATGCAATGCCATGAAAGCTACGGATTTATGAGAAAGTGCTCCAGCATTTATTAATCAACTTGGAAGTGTTCAAGGCCATGTTGGATGGGGATAGGAGCAACCTTGTCTAGTGGAAGGTGTCCCTGCCCATGGCAGGGGGTTGGACTAAGATAATCTTTAAGGTCCCTTCCAACCCAAACCATTCAGGGATTCTGTGAACTTTTCCAAGGCCAGTCCTGCAGCAGTTCAGTGCCACGAATGCCAGTTGGGTGCCTGGCACATTTTCCAGCTCTTTCCTCCCGCAGTCAGTGCTGTCCCTTCCAGGGCCATGCAGACTGCTGCAGGTCACAGCTCCCGTGCTGGATGAGATCTTTGTGGTTGTAACCTTTGACCCACAAGGTGAGGCAGGACAACTGCATTTCGAGAGTCTTGCTGTTTCCCTGGAATTCCTTGGATCGTGTTTTCTTCCCAGGTTCTCTCCCAGGGCACAGCTTTCAACTGCCAGCCATGTAGAAGAGTGTCACTCCAAACTTCTGTGCTCCGGACCAAAGCTGAACATGCACATTTTATATTTTCCTTGGCTCAGGATCTGAGTCACCTTTCTCAGCTTTGTCCTTCCTATTGCTTGGAATACAGTGGGTGGAATAACTTCTGCCTGATCAGTTAGAAGAAATCAAGATGAAATTTTGATTACTGCATCTGTTCTTAGCAAGATGTGCAGTGGTGCTGTTGTAGATTCACTGCTTGTCTCTAACATTTTTCGCTGTTTTGAAAGGATCCTCTGATTTTACAGAGTTCAATTTCCATCTCTATGCATGGGGGGTGAGGCTAAGAAGGAGGGAGGGAAGTCACCCAATGCAGTCCCACCAATAAGGAAAGATAAGCAAAAATAGAAATAAATTATAACACATTTTTTGAGGAGGGAATTGGGTGTGGTCTAATGATTGAACAACAAAACTGATCGTCCAGGCCCCATAATTTTCTTTCTATCTCTGCTACTAACTAAGAAATACAGCCATAAACAAGTCTCCTTGTTCCATATGTGTTCTTTAATGTGAGATAGGGTTAATATTATTGTCTTTTGCAGGTGTGTTGTGACATAAGAAGCCTCCCTGCACGAAATGACTCTTAGTTAAACCAGGTAGACGCAATCAGAAAACCACAGGGTCAATTTTTAAACAAATCACAGGTGTTCACAGGGACAACTTCACAAGAAAACTGTAAACAGTGTGTCCTACGTATGATTTCACATTGCCATGATACTTCTCTCTTACACAACCAATTCCATCTTTACTCAGAAATACCCCACACCAGCAAACCCCCAAATTTCTGGGTAAGGAAGCTGAGGTAAAGTTTAAAAAATAAAACAAAAAAAAAATGGAGATCTGAAATTATAATTCATTCTCAAAGGTCTGCTGGGGCTTAGTGCCCTGACAAGCTTTGTACCTTTTGATTTAGCTTGTATTAGTTTTGAAAGACACACTATGACAGCCAGAAGTTCAGGAACAATGTAATGTCTAAGGCCACCACCTTTCAGGAGGTAAAGAAAGAGAAGGGCCCATCCATCCCTGAAATCCAGGACTCTGTGCATGGCTGATCCTTGTGAGCCACTTAAGAGTAATGCGTCCTGCAGGAGTAGCTCGGATAGATAGGGACACACCAGCAAACCAGAGGAGCACCTTATGGATGATGAAGTGCAATAATTCCAGGCTCATTATGAAAGGAACCTGTATGGAAATAATCTCAGTTAAAAGCAGAATAAAAGAACAAAGGAATCAGCAAGTACCCAGAAGGGTCATGTAGGGCACTCTTCCTTGATATGATTAAATAGACGAATAAGTGAATAAGTAATAATCTAATCATAAAAGGGGCCAGGCAAACTCAGCACTAAACTAGGAGACTAGGCAAGTTTTTCATTTGTGACCAAATGACCTCATATTTTTTCTATCTGCTTCTATTAAGCAGAGTCGTTTCTTCCATCAGCGCACTGCTGAAAAATTTCTCCAACTGTTCCAGACAGAGAAGAGTAAATGGTTCCTTCTGGAGAGGAAGAGCAAGAAATTGATGCCCTGACATGTTCTTTCCTAAAATCAGCGAGAATTTTGCTGTTAATTTCAGGGGCTTGTTGGGGGAGGACTGAGCCCTGGACAGAACAGGCCTGATCTTCTCTGATGGAAAGGAAAACTCTCTTCTCTGGGGAGTCACAGGGAAGAGTATCCAAAACTGAGACTGGGGAGTGCCTCAGCCACAGGTACAAGAGGATGAGCCAAGTCTCAGTGAACAGGGCCAAACACTGGCTCATCTGGAGCCCATGTCAACAATGTAAACGTCAAACCTTTGTTATCTACACTCTCATCTGTAAAGTTGCCCTGCTCCCCTCTTGTATGGACTGTAGCAGATCTGGTCTTGGTGGCATTGGGGACCGCTGGGTTTATGGTACAGAGCAGAAGGGCACTGTAATATTGCTACTGAAAGGTCAGAAAACAGAAAACATTGGGACTTCCCGAGAGAGTTGGGCCAGTTCTGAGATGGCTGAGCCTGTTCAGCCTTGAGGAGATGACTGAGAGGGAACTTTATCCATGTCTGTCAGTGTCTGCAGGGAGGGCTCAGAGGATGGACCAGGCTCTGCTCTGTGAGGCCCAGCAATGGGACAAGAGGGACAGGCAGGAACTGATGCCCAGGAAGTTCCACCTGGACATGAGGAAAAACTTTATTGTGCAGGTGACTACTCACTGGACCAGATTGTCCGGTGAGGGTGAGGGGTCTCCTTCACTGGAGATACTCCAGAGCCATTTGGACACAACCCTGTGCCCTGTGCTCTGGGATGGCCCTGCTTGAGCAGGAAGGTGGGACCTCACAGTGGTCACTTCCAGCCTGACCCATCCTGTGATCTGTGGCAGTGCAGACTCACTCTGCTCTCACATCTTCACAAACCTGGTGTGACCCTGCTGGTAACAACTGCTCCCTCCTGCAGAGCTTTCCATGGGAGACTTCAAAGCATTGCTTGAGATGTTCTAAGGAAGACTTGGAACCTCACAGTGCATATTTTAGTAGAGCAGCCAAGGCACAGAACCAAGTGACTAAACTCAAGAGCACCAGGAAGTCACAAACCTGGGAATCAACACAGCTCCCCATCCATTATCTCTTTTTGAAGAGAAATACCAGCCCCATTCACATTTCTTTGGCCTCCCTGTTTCTTCTGGTAGGAGTGAGACCAGTTTTGGAGTCACTGGGTTTGCATGTGCCCAGAATAGGAAAGCTGATGGTGCCCTATCCCAAATTTGGTGGTACAGCATGGATGGCTGCACTTCTGCAGGCCTCCTCCAGATGCTGTGGTATTAGAAAGGGTCCTGTAGAAGTGGAGAGCTCTGCTGTGATTTTTTTTTTACTTTCTTGAAGCTCAGAAGACTGTTTGCAGTCCTAATACTGCTCTCTAGTACTCAAAAGCATTTGAAATGTTCTGTTCTTGGGCAACAGCAAAAAGTTTGTCCCAGGGTACAAATTGTGTTCTATCAAAAGAGCTGCTGCAAAGACTGTGAACTGGAGGATTTGGTACCACGCTGCTCAGAAGGAGGAAAGCACTGCACAGTGGCTGCTCAACCGCTCGCTTATTTACAGAATAATTGATGGTTGTTAACTAGTTAATTAATAAAGATTAGATGAAGTGGAGGGGGAGAGGAACTTGAAATTTAAAAAAGTTTGGCAGCTGTAGTAGGTGCTGTACTTAAAAGAACTTGCAAATGTGTGGAAGAAGAAGAGTGTATTAGATCAAATTGATCACCAGGGAACAAAGGAGCAAGACAAGTAGGGACAGACTTAGCAGGACAGCTCAGTGTTTAAAAAAGGAAACAAGACAATACCATCTAACCAGCTGCAGCTGATGAAAAAGATCAGGGCCTCACCTTGCAGGTTGCAAGTGAAATGCAAATTGGGTTTCCCATCCCCGGGGCTAATTCTGGGCAAGCAGATGCTCAGCTGAGTACAGAGATTAAGTCAGCATGAGCCAATCGACAGAGTGTGGAGGAGAGACTTTTAAAACTATCCAGAATAAGTGGACTTTTCTCTCCTAGAGTTCTCTCTGCCACAGGATCACAAAGCATTACATAAACCACAGTTGGCTAAGTTATTTGATCAAGTTTTCCTTTCTTACTTGAAGGAGTGGGTAAGGGTTATTAGCTTTGTTCCACCAATGAGGAAACCAAGGCGTAGAGAAGTCAATATCCCTCTACCCACAAATCCCATTGAAAGCATCCCCTCACTGCTGAGAGCCATGCAACGGGTTCTGGGAGACCTGCCAAGACAGCCAAGTGCCAGGATCAGTGACTCACGTTATCGTGGGGGGATGAGAGATGATTTACACCAGTGCAGCTCAAGCCCTCAGAGCTGGGCTGGGCTGCTGCCATCAATGCAGACTGCACCAGTGCACTGTTCCCACTGCTCCCCACCAAAGCCAGAGCCTGGTGGCAGAACCGGGCATGAAATCAAGCCCAGACCTTGAAACCACCACCATCAGCTGCTCACAGAAGCGATTCAGCTCTTTGGTGAGGATAAATAGCTTTGAGGAGGCTGCTACCACTCTCTCTTCACTGCTTGAAGGCTCTCATGCTTGTGCCATTCTTCCCTCCTCTGTGCCTCCAGCACTGGTCCTATTACAGCCAATAGTAAATCTTGTGTAAGTGCTGACTGGTGGAGTTAAAGCCCTTCATACTGCTAGCAGGGGTGTCACAGAAGATTTAGGGGGATGCAGATGTCTTATCAGTATCCAGCTCTGGGGTCCCCAGCCGTTGGCTCCAAGAGTTCCCAAAGTGATATTTTGACTCCCTTTTTGAGCAGAGTCTGTCACTGCCCACAGCTGCCATTTGATGTCCTCAAAAGAAGCTACCTAGTGATGAAGCTGGGTGGAAACTGAAAGGAAGAGTCACCTCTAATGCCTCTGCATCAGCAGTTCTAGATCCTGAATAGGAGAGATATGTTCACCCCAAATAACGCCTCTCATTGGAACCGCTGGAAACAAAGTATTAAGATTTTATTGTAGAGTATCTTTTTTATCAGCTTTTTATGACCTGGTGAGTTAGAAGTTTAGATTAGGATACAATTAATGTTGAAGAATAAATAAATAAATGATTTTTTTTTTTTTTTGCATTCTACAGAAAAATAGAGATGTGAGACTGCTTTGTCTGCTGTAGGGGTTCAGCAGGAATTGTGGCCCAGAAAGGAAATAAGATGTTCTTTTGGATTTCCAGGACAGAAGAACCCAGCCATTGGCTTAGATTGCCATGCTGGGTATCCAAATTAGACATGGCAGAGCTTTTCCTAGATTTTTTTGTCCCACTCATCCTATTACTGCAAGCCCTTGTCAAAAGTCTCTCTCCAGATGGGCTTGGCCTGGAGATGGAGCAGATCTCTCCCTGTGTTATCTAGGATTCAATGTTCTCCCAGCCCAGGGTTGTTTAAGGACCTGGGAAGTTTGTTGTGAACCCTCCAGTTCCTAAAATAATATCCCTACATTATAGATGCCTCTTCTGGGCAAAGCTTTACTGTGTTTCCCTAATTCTATCGCAGCAGAGGAGCTCATCCTGGTCACTCCGTCACTATCATACCTAAGAAAATGGTTTCCCACTTCCATGTGCTTTCCATCTACATTGCACATTTTTAGAAAGGGATTTAAACAAAGAAAAAACAGTGCCTTGAACAAGCTGTTGAAGAGCTGAGTCTAAGGCAAATCACATTATGTGTTGGGTTCATTAATTTTTTAGGTAAAATGTTTCTTGGAGGGTTTTCTGGCATATGCATTTTTTCAGCATAAGCTCCAGGTGTTGAT
Organism: Oreocharis arfaki; assembly: GCA_013398015.1. Taxonomy (NCBI): domain Eukaryota; kingdom Metazoa; phylum Chordata; class Aves; order Passeriformes; family Paramythiidae; genus Oreocharis; species Oreocharis arfaki. The sequence continues at coordinate 68,022 of VZRR01001040.1, forward strand.
TGGTTATTGATTTCCAGGGAGCCAGCAATTTCCTGAAATAGCCCCTGGCTTGTCCAAGACCCTCTAGAGAGGGAAGAAAAGACTAATAAAGGGGATTCTTTGGTGGGGGGGTGTTGATACAGATCATAATTGCTCTTCATTACCAGTCCATCGACTGGTTTGTTAGATCATTAATCGCCCTTGGCGCTGATCTGGGCAATTAACTAACAAACTTGTCATTAGCTTTTGGAAAATGACCAGTGCTTTTTTTAGGATTATTGCACTGAGCAATCACTGCTGTTGAGTCCCAGAGGGTGTGAGGCAGGACCCTCCAGAGCACCGTTTGCCTGGTTCATTGGCGGTGCGCGAACGTCAAGCCAGGCTGTTTCTTTTCCAGGGATCGAAAGCTATCTAGGGTGCTGGAGCACGGTGGTGTTTTAGCTCCTCCAGTGGAACAAAAGACATTTTAGGTTGGAAAACACCTTTAGAATCATTGAGTCCGACCACTAACCTACCCCTGCCATGGCCAGCGCTAAACAGCGTCTCTAAACCCCGAATCTACAACGTCTTTTCAAACTCTCCAGGGGTGGTGACTCAACCTCTTGCCTTGGCAGCCTCTTCCAGCGCTTGACAACCCTTTCTGCGAAGAAATTTTTCCTAATAGCCAATCTAAACCTTCCCTGGAGCAACTTGAGGCCATTTCTTCTCATTCTGTCACTTGTTACCTGGGAGAAGAGACTGACCCACGCTTGGTTTCACCCTCCTGTCAGGTAGAGAGCGAGAAGTTCCCCCCGAGCCTCCTTTTCTCCGGACTAAACAATCCCAGCTCCCTCAGACACTCCTGGTAGAACCTGTGCTCCAGGCACGTCTCCAGTCTCACTGCCTTGAATTGCTAAAGAGAGGCATCATCTGACTGTAAGAAAGGAAACTTTCTCTCTCTGGTACCTCGTTAAAAAATAATGAGTCACTTTGAAATGACATTTCTTGGTTGATAGGATTGAGTTTTTCTGGTTTATGCCAGCAGAAGATCTTTGCTTGGAAGCTTATTTTCATGCTTGTAAAAGGTGTGGGACTGAAAACTGCAGAGATTAAAATACACAGTGAAAGCAAAAAGAAACTGGACTCCATCCATCCTTCCCTAGCAGCATCTCTCAGACCAGATCTCAGGTGGCAGAGGAGAAATCTCTCAGTTTCACTGAAAAATATCATCAGTAGGGTTGTTAGTATTTGTTTGCTTTGCATTTTGACAGGTGCAAGCCCCAACTTGGTTAGAAATTCGGGAAGGACCACAAAATCCATAAGGGAGCCATGAAAAGGAGACTTCTTTTTTTCATGATTGATCCAAACAGAAACTTATTTTTTTTTCCCTCATTGGTCCAAACAGGAATCAAGCCAGTCCTCTAGAAATGAAATTCCCCATTCTTCATTCCAAGTTGCCCCAAGCCAACTTCCCATCATGGCAGTTCTCCAGGACACGGGGAAGTTGAGCCTTTCTATCTCAGCTTTCCCAAGAAAGCAGATCTTGCTGTAAATGAGTTCTCCTGGAAGGAAAACATGAATCTTTCCAGCACTACAAAAGCAACTTCCCTTTTTTTTCTGTAAATCTGGGTTCTTGGGTAGAAGCTGGTCAACAAGCAAAATTAAACAGAATTCATGCAAGCTGCACTATTAAGAGTGTCAGCATTGTTTCATTTTACAAACAGTATCGATGGAAAGTTCTCTTCCAGGCTCAAGATCTGGGCCATTGTACCCACTGCCTGCTTCCATTTCTGCCCCCACCCCAGGAATTCAACCGTGTCAACATCCTCCTGCTGGCTAGGGAGACATGGAAAGGAAGAAGAGATCATTTTTTAGGGTTTGTATTTAGAGGACAGATTGGAAATGCTCCGAGTCATGTTGTTACGAACTGCAGAACAATAATAGTAACATCAGCTGGGGAGGGAAGGAGGACTTAGGTCCGCACGCAGCAGACGCTGCAACACAATTCCTTTCTGCAGAGTGTCATCTGTGCTAATGCGTCCCAAAAAAGCTTCGTATCCGATTACAGCCTGTGAAGAGAAATGCAAGGAAACTCCCTGGAAGAGAACTGCTTGGGGCTGCAGTCTTTCAGAGTTCATCAGCCAGGCAACGAGGCGAGGCTGTGGTTCAGCTGGGTGCCCACTGAGGGAGGGAGAAAAGTAGGGCTGATGCTTGGGTAGGTGGTGTTCGTTTCTCCTTCGAGTTAAAATTCAGTCAGTTGTTCCTAGCCGGTCTCCCCCTTTCTCATTCCTTGCCTTGTCTGAGTGTTTTCATTATGTAACAGCAAAATAAGTGGTCCTTTAGGTCACTAAAGATGTGCTGGATGTGTCAAAAGGGGAAGGAGAGGGTGAGTGGTGGGTAAACACAATGGAAGCTGTAGCCAGTTTCAGTACTCTTGAGGTCTTACATGATTAATCCATTTCTTGCCTCAGTTTTGAGAAGAAAATTTGATCCCTGTAGATTAGTAGGAAATTACCTCATAGATTCCACCTGATCACTTTTAATGTCACCAGAGACTCAGGGATGTCTCAGTAACAGAAGCTCTGCTCATGAGAAGACACAACTCAGGACACTTGAACGGGTGTGGCCCTCAGGAGGAGCTGAGGTGGCTTCTTTCAGGATGAGCCTTGCTATGATTTCTGAAACAAACCATCCAAACTCTTGAAAAAAGCTCTGTCCATGTCGAGGGACTCCTCAAGACCTCCAGGAAGGCTCATGGCATCGAGTCCTCAGCATCAACCATGTGCTGAGGGGACAGGAGTCATTATATTATTTCTCAGTGGACCTCTTCTCCAACCATTCTTCCAGTCCTTCTTCAAGTGGATGCAACTAAACGACTTTTCCCTCCCAAAGAGGAAAATTTTCCCCAGTGTCTTCCCCAGTTTTTGTTAGTGGTCCTCCCAAATCTCCTCATTCCCACCAGCCAGTCTCTGATTTCCTCTTCTGAAGATTGTTTTCAGAGTTTACCATGACCTGGCAGCGTAAATGAGTCCCAGGGTTCCACTGGGATCATCCTTTACAGATTTTTCCCTACATAAACTCCATGGTTTGGGGGTTGACATGCAGAATTCCCCCTTCTTTAGCTTCTGTGTCCCTAAAATACGGATTTTTTTCACCTCTGGAGATGGGCCAGTAAGTCCCAATTTTAACCTGGAGTTTTAAATGTGTCATTCCTTGCTACTCAGAGAATCCTCAGCCAATAGCATCCGGTGAATCTGTTTAACTGCATTTATCTGTATCCATACACAGGCTTGCGCAGTCACAAATCTCTGGAGTATTAAAGGATCCAGACTTTTCCTAGCTGATAATTTATTGAGGCAGCATCTTCGCATAACGCCATGGCTTGTACAGTTATTGGTTCTGGCAGGGTTTGCTCTGTAGCAGCCTGATCTGCTTTCTATTGAACACGAATGGAATTGACTCTAGGACAGCGGTGTATTTTTTAAGAGCACAGCCTCGCACTCCGAGTATCCCAGAGCACTCAATAAAGTAATGAGTTAGGCTGTGGAAGGAAGCAGGAGTGCCAGCTCAGCTAGGCTTATGCTTTACACGTTGGGGAGTTTGGTTTTATTTTAATTATTTATATTTTCACCTGTCAGCGCTAGGTTTCCCTCTGCGTATTTTTGTGATGAAGTGCCATGAGAGCACAGCCCTGTTGGACACAGGATTCCCACCAGAGATGGGGAGGATGATCCCACCTCTGCTGTTTTCCCTGCAGGGCGTGCATCAGTTTTCGTCCCTCCCCACTTTTCCTAGTGCTGCAATGCAGTGTCAGCGTTGGTTGCAAGCCCAAGCCCTAGCACAGAGTCTGACTCTGCCACAGTCTCCTGGCTCTGGGGAGCAGCATGAGAACACTTGGCCCCTCTCTCAGAGCTGCTGCAGCGTGCCTGCCTGCTCCAGGAGAGAAGGAAGGGCTGGAGATGCAAGGAGGGGTAAAGGTTCTTTTGCTCTGTGTGTCCGTGGCGTTATTGCTGGGCAAGGTGAGAAAGAGCAAAAGTTAAAGCCAGGCTCCACTCAGTGTCTCCTGTGGGGGTTGTTGGCAAAAAAAAAATCCACCACAAAACAACCCACAGAACAAAAACCTCCCTCAAATTCTTTGGTTGCATTTTCCTAGTAGCCAAGAGGAACTCTGTTTTCCCAGAGGATCTGGGTGAATCCGGTGTCTGTGGAGTATGGCCTCACCACCCTGAACTTCTGCTTGGAGCCTTGGCCTGAAATCAGCTCGTTTTAAAAAAAGAATTCCACCAGGCTTGAATACCTCTGCAGTGGCAGGCACTGGGCCATGGCTCTGAGCTCATCGCCTGTGCCACTGTGCTCGCTTCAGGTTTCCCTGGAATGCCGTGAAAATTCACAAGCCATTCCCAGCCCTGGAGACACAGCTCAGATGAGCAGCCCATGATCTGCACATGATATGTGGTTTACTGCACAATTTGGCATTTGTGAGACAGGGGATCTCACCAGAGATCTTTCCTGAGCTTGGGGACCAGGCTGGAGCCTTTGCCAAATGCTGATCCAGGCTCACTGGCTCAGATCCTCTCCTGAGATCATCCCTTGCCCCAAAACACTTCCGTTGTCCAGGACAGGTGGGAAGTTTGAAGGCTGGGTGTGACTTTCAACACAAAGTCTGTAACATTCTTGCTGGGTGAGAACAATGATCAACGGAGCTTTTAAAAATAGCGCAGAATCAAGGAATTATTTCTGTTGGAAAAGGTCTCTAAGATCATCGATTCTGACCATTAACCCAGCGCTGCCAGGTCCCCACTAAACCATGTCCCTGAGCACCACATTTACACATTCTTTAAATCCTTCCCGGGATGGTGACTCCACCTCTTCCCTGGGCAGAGGCCAATGAGAGGAATAAAGCAGAAAGGAGCGAGTATAGAGTAATCCCATCTGTGATGCTCACTCCTTACATCCAGCAGCCACTGATTCAAGGGTGATTATTTTTCTCTGATTTGGAGCTGTGTCTGAAACAAACCCATAACCATGGATCAATTGTGCCTCGGTGAATCTGTTTAATCCCTCCTGGGACCCTCCAGAGTGTTTGGTCTCCAGGGTTTGCTGTGGGAATTAGTCAGTGTTAAACTGTTGTGCAGTTCAGGATGTTTCCAACCCACCTCCCACCCTCCTATCCTGTTGTTTTGTTTTTGGTGGTTTTTTGGGAGGGGTTTTAATAAGAGGAGATGAAAACTTCATGGACAAATTGATTTCAGCTGGGACTGGGTCATGCCTTCATGTAAGTGATGAAAAGGGAGGGGAACCTCGTGAGAAGCTGTACACAGTGTTTTGCTTGACCTGCACAGGAGATGAACTGGGAACAAAAGTTCCTTTTTTTTTTCATGTAAACATTAAGACAAAAAAGGAAAAATCAAAGGTAAAGGAGTTCTGTTGAACTGCTTGTTGCCATGGCTACTGTATCATCCCGAGTATCCAGGAGGCACACAGGATTTCGTTCCTTCTCCAACGTTTTCATTCAGTTTGATTTTTTATTATTTTTTTTAATGAATAGGAAGTAAGAGGGGGAATGCAGGAAGGGAGGACACTAATTGTTCTTCCCAATGCTTTGAGCACAGAAATGCTCCGAGGCTGATGATGAGATAATTGTCTCTTGCCACTTCTGAGGCCTCCCAGACCCTTCTGGTTTCTGAGGCAAGTAACAGAACTCTCTTTAGAGCTTCTCTGGAACAACATCTTCCATCCTCAATTACTTCAGAGGGAGCCAGGGACGTTCATGGCCTTGCATCTTGAGGAAAGTGGGATCAGCATCCATAACTTTCTTTCTCATATTTCCTGGATAGGCAACTGTTCCAAATCAGGTGACATTTTGGGGAGAGAATGTAGAATTAGAATAATCTTTTTTTCCCACTCTAAACGCTTTGGCTTTTTCAAACAGACTCCTTAAAATCTGGCAGAGGGTTCTAAACTGAGAGTAAGGACCCATCTTCTGGCATCTCCTCTTCCCATGCAATATTTTTTCCAGATTTTTTGAGTGCCAGTGATTTGGCCATACCAGAGCCGTGAAGGGTTCGGGAGGGCTACTCAGCAATGTTGCTCTTTATTGTTAATTTTCCAACACTAATCCAGGTCTATGTTGAAATAATTGATCAATGACTAAACCTCTTCTCTTGGGAAGCCGTGCAATATCACACAATAATACAATCTTTCAAAATTATGAGAACAGTGTCTCACTAACCTGATTGTTATTGGCCGAGCCAAATAACAGAAAAAGTGTAATTACAGCAGAGTTATATTGCAATTAAAATGTAATTATACCGCGGTTTGTTGGGGTTTTTTTTCTCAATCAATAATTATTTCTGTTGATATAATAAGAACATTAACTGCACGAGTGAGTGGTTCGTGTTGGCTCTCTGGTGTCCCTGTGCTACCTGAATTGAATGTGCAGCGCTGCAGTGACATTTGTGGTATTTCTTCTCAGCCACGCCACGAACCACTCAGCCTCTCCTTTTCCAAGACAAGAGGGGGTGTATGCATGTGTGTGTGCACACATGTAAGGCACTGATACATGTGATTCGTCCTTTAGTTACCAATTACATTATTACATTATGGCAAAATCAAATTGCAATATTAATACATATCGTAATGGTGCGTAATTACGTAGCATTTGTATTTGTGGTATTAAAGCGTGTCAGAGAACACACTCATCATAATTACACTGCAATTGCTCCTCAACAGCAGTGGAATTACAGTCACCATATTATGAAATACGACAGCGTTACCTTTATATATTATTTGTGTTAAAGCAAAATTTAGAGGGCCTTGTAATGAGTATCTGCTGAAGGAGATAAGGATCTTCCATCGATATCAGGAAACAGATGCAGGGTGAGCTCTGGCAAAGGACTCTGGCTCAACAACAACAATTTTGGCACTTGGTCCTGATGTGGGGTCTGGATCCCTATTCTGAGGTCCATTTTCTGTCTCTCCATGAATTGTCTTCACTGAGCAATGCTGCTGAGGAATTTGTCCATGGATGAATTTGTCCATGGAAATTTATGTCCTTCCCAAAGACATGGGGGCATCAGTGACCCAAAAATGTGCCCCTGGAAGCTCCTCTGTCAGTGCAGGACTGCCTGAGACGCTTTGGACCATGGTGGCTTTATCCAAAATCACTCCGTGCTGCAGATTCCCATTTCCTTCCATGGACAGACCAAGGAGATTTGGACAGCTCAGGTTTGTATCTCTGTCTTTTAGGCATCCAAGGATAGATTAAATCACTCATTCTGAGCATTTAGTCCAAGGTATTCCTGTCCATGGCAGGGGTTTGGAATGAGATGTTCTTTAATGTCCTTTCCAATCCAAACCATCCCATGACTCTATCATCTTCCGGGTGCTCCTACACCTTAAACAGCAGAACCCAGCGGTTAAAGTGGGACTGAAAAGATCCCCATTTCCTCAAGTCTTGGGCAACGTGTGTACTGCTCCTTAAAAAAGCTTCAGATAAAATGCACAGTACCTCTCTCCATTGTGGTTCAATAGTGGCACAATCCACTTTATCTTCTCTTTCTGGCCCCGGGATCTTCCTGGGTCACTCCTTAGCCCGGAGAGCGCGGTTTGCAGTCAAGGTGAGGATGTTGAGCAGAGAGGTGAGGATGCACACACACACATTTACTTCCACACTTCTGCTGCTTTTTGGTGATCCTTGGCAGGGAGAAGTTCACAATTTTCTGCAGATTCACCTCTCAGAGTCAAATGTAGGACTCTCCTAATGAATATCCATTGCCATCGCTGTTTATTTGCTGAACTGAAACCTCAGTTTCCTGAGGAATGTGTGCACTCTCAGAGCTTGGTCTGCCAAGGGCGGAAACAAACAACCTGAACCAACATCTACTTTCTGCAGTATTTATGATTCACCAAAACAATTGCTCTTGGCAGTCTTGCAAGGCAGGAACTTTATTTCAGTAAAAATTAGTTGGACAAATACACTGTGATGAAGGCTCGGGCAAGAATGTGTCTGAGTGTGTGGGCTCCTTGCAGGATATTCAAGGAGCTCAGAGCAGAGGAGGATGAATCAGGATGAAGGAGCCAGAGAAAAATCAAGAAGATGCATAAAAGAGGTCTTTACAGCTGCATGAAAACAATATGTAGGCATTCAGCTCAGGAATAAAGAGATGGATTCCTGGCCCCGCTGACATCACTGAGGCTTCTCGGAGTCAGTGAATAACTTTGGATCTATATCAAAGACGGATGGTCCTTATTTCCAGAGAAAATGGCTACAAACTGTACAGGTTCCCACACCACTTGAGTTCCATCTCCAACTCTGCTGATTCTCAGAGGCCTCCTGAGGCCTCAGGATATTAACTCTGGAGTTGCTGAGCATCTTCCTTCCCTCTATTCTCATCCTGCACCTACGGTTTTGCCAGTGACAGATCTTTTAAAATTCAAGTCTTATTTCTTGCTCTTCGTCTTGCCTGGTTTTTAACCAGATTTTGGGGATTTTTTTTTGATTCCTGCTGAGAATCATCATTTGAGTCACTTGCAAAGTGGATAAAATGCCACAAATCAAACATCAGGGGGTCAGCAGTTCCTGTGGGCACAGAGCAATGCAGAAGTAAAGGAGCCTTATGCTAGGGGCAGACTGAGTTGGTGAGGTGAGATCTCGATCCTGTCCTAAATATTCCGAGGAATTCAGAGGTGCGGGGTGTGTTCAGGGTGATGTGCTCAACTCAACTCAACTCAGCTCAGCTCAGCTCAAACTGAGAATACAAAACAGAGGGATTGCGATGGGTGGGAGAGTTGATGTCTGCAGTTATATTTAAAGCACAGCTGATCTTCACCTTCTAAAAGTCCCATTTTCCATTCATCTGTCTCCCCACACTGATGCTAAATGCCTTCAAGTCCCATTTGTTTTTCTGGGATCTTATTTAATTCAGCTCCTTCCTGAGCCTGTGAAGTGAGGCAGCATTTCTGCCTGGTTGGTTTTTAATTGGAATTAGTTTCCAATCGATCAGATCTCCTAAATCATAATCTCAAGAGGTGCTGATGCTGTTTAATGTCAGTTTGTGTGTCTTTACCCTCACTGGGAACTCATGAAGGAGGATAAAACTTACCTTGCAGAGGGCTTCTGAGAAGAGCTGGCCACTCATTCCAGTTTCCATTAGACAGAGACTGGATTTGTAACATTTTGGTGGGAATGAAACAACAGGATGGACTCCCCATCCCTGGAAGTGTTCAAGGCCAGGTTGGACGGGGCTCTGAGGAATCTGGTGTAGTGGAAGGTGTCCCTGCCCATGGCAGGGAGTGGAATGAGATGATCTTGAAGGTCGCTTCCAACCCAAACCATTCTGTGATCCCATGAAAGTAAAGAAATGAAAAACATGGATCCTGCAATGACACAGCAACCCTCACGTTGTGCTGTTCATTCTTAGTTTGTGGTAGAAATTCTTGCTGAGCTTTTTCACAAGGTTGGCCCTCCAACTTCATTGGTCTTTCTCTCAGGCAGAGCTTGGCAAAGCCTCTGGCAGAGCTGGATCCAATCAAAGTTTGCAAGCCCCCAAGGACATTCCCAATAAAGTACACAGGGGTCACATAACTGCGTTTTCTCGCTGAAACTTTGTTCTGCTGTAAAATTCGCTGCTGACTTGTACCTTTATTACCTGGGTTATACAATCTACTCCAGAATCCCGGGAATGGCAGGGACTGTGGAACAGCGGTGTAGCAGCAGGAGCTGTTTGCCACAGCCCGTGCCCAGGATTGCTGCGCTTTCCCTGCGGCAGGTGGAACGCAGGAAACAAATAAGAATTTCACTCAGTGCTCTTAAGAGTGAGTGGGCAGACAGGACCATTTTCACCAGGGTCCTTCTGACTGGCGTGGACCTGAAACAGCACCATTTCTGCCCAAAATAGCACGCCACAGGCAGAGACATTTTGTTTTTGCTAAAAGCAAACAGAGTTGCTAAGAAACGAATATTGCAGAGATGGAAATCCACAAAAGGTTTGACAGTTGCCGAATGGTGCACGGCTTGGCAAACGTGGCCAAGCAGCCAGCCAGGAGGAGACAGACAATTCCGTGGTAATTCCAGCAGGAAACCCATTATTTGTTCCTCACATCTTGTCTCCATCAAGCACATTGCTGATGGGGACTGAAAAAACAGGAGTGCAAGGTGGACAGGGCCTTGTGATCACAGAATCGTGGAATGGTTTGGGTTGGAAGGGATGTTGAAAATCATCCAGTTCCAACCCCCTGCCATGGGCAGGGACACCTTCCACCATCCTAGGTTGCTTCAAGCCCCATCCAACCTGGTACTGGACACTTCCAGGGATGGGGCAGCCAGAGCTTCCCTGGGCACCCTGTGCCAGGGCCTCCCCACCCTCACAGGGAAGAATTTCTTCCTAATCTAGAATCCAAATCTGTCCTTTTTCAGTTTAACACCAGTGCCCCTTGCCCTGTCACTACCTGCTCATGTGAAAAGTCCCTCTCCCTCCTTTTTATAAGCTCCCTTAAGGCACTGGGAGGCTGCACTGATGAGTCTCCAGAGTTTTTTCTTCTCTGACTGGTCTGAGCAACCCCAGCTCTCTCAGCCTGTCTTTGAGGAGAGGCGTTCCAGCCCTGTGACCAGGTTTGTGGCCCTTCACGAAGTCATTTGTGTGTCTCCACCAGTGATGGCTCTTCTTTAGACTCTGGTGCTGGGGCCCCATCATGATGAGGATCAGTGACCAGGTGGGTGCCACCTTTCCCAGAGTGTGGGAACATCTCCTCATGTTTAAGCCACTGTGGAGCCTTTGCAGCCACAGGGCACTCAGGTTTTTACCTGCACCATGTCCCACATTAGCCAGTCAAATTTCAGCTACCTCAATTCCCTGTGCTAGAGAAGAGATCTTACATAATTTCCTTCTCAGATGACAAATGACAAATGCTCTGTACCCTAAAGGTGACATCCATCATGTTCGTGACTCTGTGCATGGGGTTTCTCCCTGAACGATGCTTCGAGAGCGGCTTGGGGGAAAAAAAAATCCCTGGAGAATGAGGCATTTGAGGGATTGCTGTCCCCTACTGGGGCACAGTGCGTGGTTTAAAGCTCGAGAAACCAGATATCAACACTGCCTGGAGCAGCTGAAGGGCCATCCCTGCTCTCCAGTGCGTTGCAGTCGTTGTTAGGTGTGCACTTCAGGAAGGTGGGACTGGGGGGAAAAAACACAAAATACTAAAATAGAAGATAGAAGCAAAGCAAACTAAGGCTGAGCCAACCCGGCTAATAAAGGATGCCAGGAGTTGGTGTTAATTTGTGTCTGATTTAAAGTGCTTGGTGGGTGGAGAGAGAACAGCCCACAAGAAGCAGCTGGGCTCCTTTTCCATCCCCCAGCCCTGCTGTTGGAGTGGCGTGGCGGGGGAAAGAGGAGCGCACAATCAGGCGATTCATCCCCACGCTGTCGCACTTTGCAAAGGCAAAGGAGAAGGAGGGAAGGAGGGAGAGCACTGATCCAGTTCTCATGAAAAGCACTGGCAGCAAAGTTCATGCTCCTGCTCGCCTGACCAGGATCTACCCACCCTACCCTCATTTGCCAGCTTTTTGTGAGTTCCCAAAGGGCAGCCCAGACAAAAAAAAAACTGGATTAATGCTTTTCCTCACCTGGCTGCTTGGGCTGGGAATGCCAAGTGTTGAGGGGAGTGCTCTAATCTGGTCCTGGGGCTGGCAGGGGTCACAGTCTACTCAAAAGTTGATGATTTATGTGCAGAGAAAGGTAAGACAGGGAAGAGCTCCCCCATTGATGTGGCTCCAATGCAAAAGTCTACTGATCACACCGAGGTGATACCTGGATTTGCTCCCCAGGGGGAGATCAGAGAGCTGGGGCTGCCTAGAGAGGCTGTGGACTCCTCATTCCTGTAGGAATTCCAGACCAGGCTGAATGGGGATCTGATCAACCTGCTCTGGCAGAAGGTTGGACCAATGGCAGGGCGTGGGGTCTAGATGGTCTTTAAGGCCCCTTCCAACCCAAACCATCCCATGATTTTACAATTCTCAGAACTCCTCCAGCCCTCAGTTCCTCCAGTGACACCTGAGAGAACACCCCTTCTTGCTATTCACGTCCATGCACTCCCTCTGAGGCTCCATCCCTCCTCGTACATAAACAAGGGGTTACAGGCAGGCACGAGTGTGGTCTCATGATCATCCCGACCATTTAATTATCTCCATGCTCCCTGGTGAAGCTCTGGCTCATGATGGTGCCAGGACACAGCGTGGCAGATGGCTGAGCCAAGGGACTCTCTCCTGCAGGTCCGTGGGATGAGGCCAGCCCCTTTCAGAGGGAAGGAGGGCTGGGGTGTGTCCGCAAGCTGTGCCATGCCCGGTCCCAGAGCCAAAGAACAGCCCCTGCTCCGTATCCTTCGGCAGTAGAGACGGAGCCTGTGGAGACAGACAGCAAAAGGGCAAATTAGCATTGATTTGGCAGGTGGATTCCTGTTCTTCAGGAGCTAAAGGAGGGCCATCTGCTCATTGTGTCTGGCACAAGGTGGGGGCTTTCATTTCCCAACCAACCTGTGCTGGATTCCAGCCCGGCGCTCGATGTGGAGATGCCTCTGCCCCTCCAGGGATTGTCCTGGGAGACTGGGGACTTCCACTGTGCCCCACTGTGCCGGGTCAGTCTACCCTCTGGGCAAAAAAGGCACCAATCCTCACCTCCTGGCACCTTCCTAGAAGGACTGCCTGTCATTCCTGCATTTCCTGGCTTGCTGAGGCAGGTTCCTGCACTGCACAGGTGGCTTTGTCATTGCAGGGCTTCTTGGGAACACGTGGGGCTGAGGTTTCCCTGAACACTGCTGGGCTGGAAGCAGGAGGAAGAGTCTCAACATCTTTCTCTGGAGGAAAGGGGACAAGAAGAATTGCCAGCACGTGGCTTTGCAGCTGAATTCCCCTCCAAGGTCTTGGGTCTTGTGTAGTAACCTAAATTCAAGCCCTCTTGCCTGCAGACCTCCAGCTGCCCTCCAGCTCTTCAGCCCTGTCCTCCGAGCCAGAAGTAAATACTCGTACAAATAAAGGAGCGTGTAAAGATCACAGTTTCTGCTGTCATCCCTGTGATGAAGCATCACCCAAGCCCTCTTCAGAATAAATATAAACAGCTCTCCTTCAGCCCTTCATCTTCATCAAGGCTGCACACAGACAGCTCACTAACCCCTGCCCCGAACCAGTACATCCTCAGTGCTGCACAAATCACTCCATAACGTCCTCCATCATCTCCTGTGATTGAACAAAGCCAAAGAAAGTGAGAAGAGAGGAAGAACTTGGCCTCCCAATAACCCCCCCTGCCTGCCCCTCACCAGCAATCTTCTCTCCCACGTCACATTGCTCAAGGGTTCCTGGGGAGAGGGCTGGAAAGGGGAACAGAGTACATCTGTCTCGTTTGTGCAAATCCTGAACTGCTTGTCATGAGACTGATGGATGAGACGCAAGGAATAATCCAGCTTGTTAATGCCTGTGCTGTGATTGCATCCCTCTGCCAGCCTCTCTGCATTCCAGCATCCTAGGATTTGTTACAGGGGAGCCTAGAAGGCAGTTCCTGCCCTGAGGAGCCCGCGAGGAAAGGGGGAGTCTCCAGGGAGCAGAGCAGGCAGGATCCTTTGCTGTCCAGCATGGTTGGCTCAGGCACGGCCCTGCGTGGGGGTCAGTATGACGCTCCAGAAGAACTCAGGTCAGGGCAGATCCCCATCCATCCCAAGGGCTGCTTTCCCACAGAGCGAAGAGAGAGGATGGATGAGGCCAACCCATTTTGGGAGGGAGTTTTAGCGACATGGATATGGCTTGTGACACTCCTTTCAGTTTCGGGCTCTGTAGATGGTTTGGCACCGTGGACATAATTTTTGTGGCTTGACATAATATCCCTGCACCTTTCTGTAGTAAATGAAAGAACGGTTATTTAGGGAAGGAATAAGGGACATGGAATCACGGCATCAAGGAATCATAGGGTGGACTGGTTTGGAAGGGAAATTTAAAGATCATCTACTCCGCTCCCCTGCTTCCATGGGGAGCAACATAGTGGGGCCCTTGGTTTGAAAGGGACCCTGAAGGTCATCTGGCCCCAAAACCTCTGCCATGGGCAGGGACACCCTCCACAAGACCAGGTTGTTCAAAGTCCCATCCAACCTGGCCTTGGACACTTCCAGGGATGGGGCAGCCACAGCTTCTCTGGGCAACCTGTGCCAGTGAAACACCACCATCATTGTAAAAAATTCCTTCCTCATATCCAGCCTGTACCTGCCCTCCTTCGGTTTAAAACCATCGTCTCTTGTCCTGTCACTACAGGCCTTGGTAAATAACCTCTTTTTGTCTTTCTTGCAAGCCTTCTGTATATATTGAGAGGCTGCAATGAGGTTTGCCTGGAGCCTTCTCTTCTCCAGGCTGAACAACCCCAGCTCTCCCAGGCTGTGTGCACAGCAGAGGGGCTCCAGCCCGTTGATCATTTTCCAAGTCTGCATCCACTCCACCAGGTCCATGTGCTTCTTGTGCTTGGTGCTCCACCACTGAGGTCTCACCAGAGTGGCAGAATCACCTTCCTCACCCTGCTGGCCACTCTCCTTTTGAGGCATCTCAGGATCTGATTGGTTTTCTGGGCTGCAATCTCACATTGCCAGCTCATGTCCAGCCTTTCATCCACCAATATCCTCAAGTCCTCCACTTCAGGGCTACTCTTCATCCGTCATCCCCCAGTCTGTATTGAAACTGGGGATTGCCCCAACCCAGGGCCACCCAAATCCACCTGGATGACCCATGAAAGGCTGAAGGAAAAGCAAAGACAGAGCCACCCCCGAGACTGGCAGTCACACCCAGAGCATCGTGCTCGATAGCAATGGATCAGCCTCTCCTCCACAGATTCCCTAATCCATTTTGTCACCCTTTTATACCTTTAGCCTCCACAGCATCCTGTGGCAATGAGGCCCTCGACTGAATTATGAGCTGTGTGAAAAACTGCTTCCTTTAGTTTGTGCTCAGGCTTTGGGGTCAGCGAGGATGGCTCCCTGCGCCACGAGCCTTGATTCACTGCTGCTCCCCATGGCCCTCGAGGACCTTGGGGAGAAGGTGCTGCAGGAACGCACATATTTCTCATTCTTCTGCTTTGCAAGTGCAGCCTGCAGACTTCTGCTGCTTCAAGGTCATGGCTGGGTCCAAAATCATGGAGGCTTGGGGCTTTAAAAGGGATTTGCTTTGTCTCTGTTCCTCTGCACCCTCAGGGGCTGTGCTCAAGTTGGTAGAAAGGTTCCACACCCTGCTCAAGCCCAGATATTTCTGCCATCTCCATGGCACTGGGAAGTTCCCATTTGCCCATTTTAGTGAGGTATCAGAGACTCCAAAGCCCCTCATTTCAGGCTAATCTCTCCCATAGCTAAAGCAGGCATCACCAGAATTCAAGTTCTTTTGTGGTCCTCACTCTGTGGACAGTGAAAGTAAGGCAAGGCATGGTCTTGGTCCTGGTTTTACTTAAAGGACCTGTATTTTAAGTGTCTTTTGTAGCCACAGCCTGAATCTCCATCCTCCTCTCGCTGGAAAATTGCAAATCTGAGCAATAGGATCTTACGGTCCTTCTGTGTGCAATTTAATGACGTCCTCACTGGGCATTGGAAACTGAATGCCTAAAATTACAAGCTGAATTCCTGTTGTCAGAAGGGGAAATGTTCCCAATCCAGTTTTAACTTTGCTGAGACAGCAGCATTCAAAAACAGCATGGTGCACCTTCAGGGTTGATGTAAAATTGGACTCCGATGCAGTCTCTCTATCTTTTCCCAGCTGCTGCCTAGGAAATTCATCCCCGTCACTGGGGGAGTGTAAGCGTTGTTTGTATGCTGTGGGGAAACTGAGGCACGGTCATTCAAAGCCATGGAAGGCATCAGAAGAAGAGCCCACATTAAATTTTCCCTACACTGGGGCTGGTCAAAGGCCTCTGGTCATCTCCTGCTGCTGATCATCCCCAGCCAGGTACGAGCTGGAGAGCAGCAAAGTGGAAATCTCCTTTCCTGGTGCTGGAAGAAGCACCAGGACTTGAGTTTGTGCAGATCCTAGCCCGGAGCTGGTTGCAAAATCAGCTCTTTGGGTCTTCATCTCCTTTGGTTTCCCTTGGGCAGCTGAGGTGCCATGGGGCAGGAAAAGTGCCAAATCCAGCTGGTGTTCCATCCCAGGTGTGTGGACAGATGGGGCAGGAGCAGAGATCCCAGTTTCTTGGCCCAAACACCTCCTTTTCCACTGCCACCTCTGCACCAGTGACTCCAGAGAGCCAGGATGTGGACTCTTCAGATCATTGAAAGGCTTGGGGTTGGAAGGAACCTCAAAGATCATCCAGTTCCAGCCCTCTGTCAAGGGCAGGGACACCTTCCACTATCCCAGGGTGCTCCAAGCCCCATCCAACCCGGCCTTGGACACTTCCAGGGATGGGGCAGCCACAGCTTCTCTGGGCAACCTGTGTCAGGGCCTCCCCACCCTCACAGGGAGGAATTTCTTCCTAAAATATGGCCTGAAACATTTTCCCATCACTGCCTACACATCTCAGGACAATTCCTGGTGAGGTTTCTACCCCAGCCAACAATCCCCACCCCAGACCATGCCCGGGCACAGCTCAGGAGAGAGCATTAAGCCCCGTGGAAGGCTGTGCTGCTCTGAGAACAGGCAGTTTAGCCACAGGAACAGGAGCTGTGTCAAGGCTCTTGTGCTCAGGGGCCAGAGAACGAGCCTGAGGATGGGATTTGTGTGGGATGCAGAAATGAGCAGTGTCAGGACCTGCACCCCACGAACCCCAAAGCCCGGTTTTAGCTTTGCCAAACGTCCCTCTGCACATGTCCCCGTGCAAGCCTGAGCCTCACATGTGCACACAGCCCCTCCCTAAATACCCCCCATCCCCGGGGGGTTCCCACTTAGCTCCCCAGCTAATGCCAGTGCTTTTAACCTCCAGCTGCATCCCCAATCAATCCCATCCCGGCTCCCAGCTCAAATGAGCAACGATGGAAGTGTTCCTGTTTACTCATTAGGGTGACCTTGCCCTCAGAGGCCCTCTTGTGTAACCCTTACAACCAGGAGCAGGGCAGTAATGTAGGGAAAAAGACCCCAAAGGCTTGGCTGTGAGCCTGGCAGCAGGGGAAATGGGTTTTTTCTAGGATTTGCTGGTGTAGAATCCATGGAATTCCTTGGTGGGGATGGGTTTGGGTGGGAGTTGGGCCAGTCAGGGTGATGCTGGCATGGAGGAAAAGCCAATCTTACCAGGATCAGAGGGGTTGTGTATTCCCCTGGGAGTGAGGAAATGCCTGGGAACCCACAGCAGGCTTGCTGTAATCCCACTCTTGACTGGGATTTCAGTCTGCTTTCCTTACACTGAGGTAAACTGAGGCAGGGTAAGATGTAACACTATGACCTCCATCAATAACCTTCCGCCAAGGACCCCCACACGCTCCTTGACTTTGCTGTGCAAGGACATCAAAGCCACCCCTGCAAAATCCTCGAGAAACTCCAAGTCCAAGCCAGGGCTCCCAACAGGCAACGCCAAAAAATTTGCACCCATGCGGAAGAAAGTTGAGGACAAAAATAGACGTGGGTTGAGATGAGGCAATGCTCAGTCTCCAAATTAATCTCTTTTTGGGATGAAATCCTGGTTGGTTGGAAATGAATCATCGTCCCCAGCACTCTGCTGGAATTCTTCAGATCATGGAGCGCTAAGGGAAAGCAGAGGATGCTTCTCACCTCCGTCTTTTCAGGTGGGAAAGCTGGAGCGTGAGTTGGCAGAGATGCTTCAGCCACAGCGAGCACAAGTCCTGGAGCAGGGATCCCAATCCGGCCTCTGGCTCCCCCTGATTGTGTCTGCCCATCCGGTCAGAGCTGAAGGAGATCACAGATGTGAGGGTTTGACCAAAGCTCAGGGGCTTTGGAGTTTCCTCACTGTGGTTGAAAGCCCCTTGGGGAAGCCCAGGACGATCCATTTCCAGGTATTTCCCATCTCCCAGCCCTCCCTTTCCCCAGATCCCCTCTTTGAGCCTTTGAAAGTTGAAACAGGATCGGGATCCTGCCCCATGAGCCAATTCCCATCACAGAATCAAACGTTTCCCATCCTGTTAATGCTGTTCCTGCAGGCTGTTCCACATCTGCTGGGCTCTACCCCTAAGGCAGGTGCCTTCCCCGCTTGGAGCTGGGAGAAACTTGGGATGAAGGATGCTGGTGTGTGTATATAGAATTTATTAACACAGCAGGCAGGTGAGATTTTGGCTTTCTCTGCACTCAGGAGACTCAGAGAGAGGCAGGGGGTAGCACATCAGTCTCTGCAGTGACAGAGCAAACGTTCCAGGATGTGAGGGATCCATGCAGGAATCTGTGTTTTGAAAATCATGGAGTTGTTTGGGTTGGAAGGGACCTTAAAGATCATCTCATTCTACTCCCTCTGCCACGGGCAGGGACACCTTTCCCTTGCTCAAAGCCCTCTGACCTGGCCTTGAACGCTTCCAGGGGTGGAAAACGGACCATAAATAATAATACTAAGGAAAAATCCTGATTTTGAGCACTGATTTTATGGCAGAGCTGCTGCTCCAGGACCTGTCCAAGCTCCCTGGGTGCCTTCCAGGGTTAACTCCTCTCCCTGCAAGCCCAGCAGGGCCACTGCAGCCGAACAACACCCAGGTCTGAGCCCTTCTTGACTCCTCTCCGTGCTGTCAGCTCACAAATGCCACCATGTTTTTCCAAGCATTTCCACTCTGCTTTGCTCCCTCTCAAAAACAAAATTTCCGAGCTGTTGCAGCTCTTTTTTTTTCTTTTTTTTCCCTGCTAACAGTTCCTCGTGAATAAGGACAGAAGAAACTCCTTCCCTGTGTTTTCTCAGAGTGGCAAGGGACGAGCTTTTCAGGGCCAGGCATTTTCCTGCCTCAGGCAAAAGGGATATTTAGTGTAGTATCTGGGGACCTTCTCACAGGGAAATGGGAAGGCCCAGGAAAGGAGGATTCGCTTGATGAGAGTGGTTTTCGCCCTGCTGGGATGTCAGCCGTGCACCAAGGTCAGGAGGAGGAAAAGCAGAGGGAAGTGAATCTTGGACAGTGGCACATCTGGGGCCAATGGGCAGAGAGAAGGGAGCTGGAACTGCTGGGACAGTGGGAACAGATCAGGGAGAGGGTGCTGGGAACAGTCCTAGAGGCAGCCATGGGGAAGGATGCCCTTTCTGCAGTCATCTCGATTTTTTTTCTCCCCTTTTTTCCTGGTTTGTTTTTTTTTTTATTTTCCCGTGGAGTGTTTGTGTGCGTGTCTAAGAGTGCCCTCCATTGGCCACATCCAGGCTGCTGCTCCACCAGTGCCACCAGCACAGCCAGGGAAGGCGGTGGCTGCTCCACCAGGGACGTCACCCTTCCCTCCTGGGAGGATTGTGCCGTGCAGGGACTTTGGAAAGCAGGATGTGGCAGCGCTGCCGGCACCCCACAGGCTCCTCCTGCCCAGGCAGAGCTGAAATCCCTGAGCTGGGCACGGCTGCAGAGCTGGACACGCCAGTTTGGAGGTGTCCATCTGGGAGGTCTTAGTGGGATGGGGTGAATCAGCTTGTGGGGCTATTCAGGCAGAGGGTGAAGGCAGTTGTGGGTGAAATCAGGGATGCCCTGGCCCCTGCTCACACATCCCACACTGCCTGACTCCCCAGGATGGCTGTGGGTGGGCAGAACTTGTGCAGAACTCAAGCAGGAGCACAAGAGGGGTGGCAAAATCCAGCCTCAGACCTGGATCATTCCCGAAGGAGGGCAGGGCCCACCACAGTGGTGTCTGGTCAAAACTTGGACTTGGTAACCTTGGAGATCTTTTCCAGCCTTGCTGATTCGATGATTCTGGGGTTTGCAGGCTCAAAAATTCACTGGGACCAGCACAAACCAGATTCCTAAACCCCTTGGGCTCCAAAATTCAATGGGGCCAATACAAACTGGAAACCTAAACCCTCTGGGCTCCAAAATTCACTGGGACCAGCACAAACTGGATACCTAAACTCCCTGGGCCCCAAAATTCACTGGGACCAGAGCAAACTGGATACCTAAACTCCCTGGGCTCCAAAATTCACTGGGACCAGGGCAAACTGGATGCCCAAATCCCCTGGGCAGCCCAGGTGTAACCTGTGATTTAGTCCTCGCCTGGTTTTGACTTGAGCTGTGAAGGTCTGTCCCAGGTTGTGTTTCTGATCCAGTGGGTGCCAGAGTGGGATGGCAAATGCTCGGCAGGGAGGTGGAAGAAATCACCAGGGCTGTTCCCAGTTGTGTGAGGGTGCAGGAGCCTCGCTGGTGGCTCACAGCTCTTCATAATCCCCTTCTCTGTCACCTCTGACACCTGAGCCAGGTGACCGAGGCAGAAGGACCATCCAGACCAAACTTTTCTGTGAGTTTCTTATGACAAAAACCCATTTTTGCAAGGGGGAGACACACACACACACAAAGGCAACGATATTTCTGTCCTTTGGTTTGTCCTTGAGCAGGCAAAGGATGGCCCGAGGTGCTCTGATGTCACCAGCTGTCCCCAGGCTTTGCTCTGTCAGACCCATCTCCCAGGCAGAGATGGAAGGAAAGGGCAGGGGAGGTGTTGTGTGCTCCGAGTTGGAGCCAAAGGATGGGACCTGGCAGGGATCACCCAAAATTCCAGAAACAGCCAGGCTACCTCGACACAGACTGTGCGAAAACCATGGGAACGTGGGCAAATTTGACTGTGAGCCGTATGAACGTGACCTCCAACACTGCAATAATCTGTTTTTTCACTCCTTCAATAACTTCCCCAGCTGCAGGCTGTGGCCTCTGGTTGTATGTCCCCCTTGGGATCTTTTTGGGGATGGAACTGTAGGAGATGGATCTCTCTGCTGAAGTCCAGCAGCCACTCAGGTGCCTGTTGCATCTTCCCTCCCTGACAGGTCCGACAGCTGTGGAGCCAAAGATCCACGTGTGGAGGGGGTTTTGCCCATCCACTCCTGCTCTGAGTAAAGATTCCCACTCCAGCAGGGATTAGCTGAAAGAGGAAAAAAAAATGTTTATGCTCCTTGTGGTGAAACCTTCCAGATGGGACTGCACTGAGGGGAAATCAATTGTGAGACCTAACAACCATAACAGGTCTGGCTAAAGTTTGTTGGCTTTCACGGTGCTTTTCCCCGACAGGGGCAGTGAGGGGGGATTTGTTTTGTGCTCTCCACATCCTCAGACAGAAGCAGGTCTGTGGTCAGCGTGAGAAAAATCGAGTTTGCGGAGGGCAGGAGGCCTGGGCTGAATCCCAGGCACTGAAGTCACCATTAGGAACTGGATTTCGAAACAAACCCTGTCTCCTCATCATCTGGTTGCTATGGAGGCACTGCTGGCTCCTGCTTCCAACCAGGAAAGGCAGGTTTCTGGTCTGGACCAGAGGTTAAGATGACAAGAAAGATGGAGATACTGTTTGCAAGAGCATGGAGCGACAGGACAAGGGGATTGGCTTCCCACTGGCAGAGGGCAGGTTTAGGCTGGATATAGGGAAGAAATTCTTTACTCAGAGGGTGGTGAGGCCCTGGCACAGGCTGCTCAGAGAGATTCTGGATTCCCCATCCCTGGAAGTGTTCAAAGCCACGTTGGACAGGGCTGGGAGCAACCCAGGAGGTGTCCCTGCCCACGAGAGGGGTTTGGACAAAATGATCTTTAAGGTCCCTTCCCACCCAACCCCCTCTGATTCTGTGATCCTTGTGGCTCCCTTTTAACTCCATATATTCCATAATTCTGTGATCCCTGGCTGGCTCATCAGGGTGAAGGTCAGGTAGACTTTGGATTTGCAAACAGAATGAGCTGTTCCAGCAGTGCCCTAAAAGAGCCAGTGGCCCCTTTGAAAGTCTCAGCTAAAGAAGGAGCCTTTCTGCTCCCAAACCTGATATTTTGGGCATTCACAGTCCTATTTAGGCAACCCCTCCTGCCAAGAAAATTTGTATTTTCTTATAAATAAGGAAAATTATAAGATGTTTGGCAGATGCCTGTTCTTTTCTTTGCAAGCAGGGCCGGGTTTGCATCCCCTTTTCACTCCTGAATTCTGGCCCCGGAGGCAGGCAGGAGCCTGGCAAGGGGAGATTCGCACAGTGGAGCTCTCTAGACTGCAAACCAGCCAGGAGTGGGGATCTGACTTGTAAAAAATTTAAGTCCAAATGCATTTGGACTCCGTGCTGATTAGTGTCAGGTCTAACACACACTCAGGAACCTGCTGGCAGGGGCTGCAGTGATTCGAAGCTGGGATGAAACGCAGTTTGCAAATCGCAGGTCTGACTTTCGAGTTCCCTAACCCTTTCCTGCCCAGAAGAAAAGGTTTTGGCAGAAGAAGGGAGATGCAGAGAGAAGTCTTTGGTACAGAGCAGGGAGAGAAACTGAGTGAATGTGAAGGTGCATTTAGCTTCTCATCTCTTCCCAGATGCACAGGGTGGTCTCTGGGCTTCTCATCTCTTATTTTTCATTTTTCATTTTCTCATTTTTCTGGGTTGGGTTTCGCTGCCTGAACTGTGGATTTGCTGGGAATTGGTATGGCTGCGGTGGAAACTCCGTCTGTTTGCAGTCTGGGAAGGCAGAGCCCGGCATGGGGAGGGAGACGGCAGCAGTGGGGACGGCAGTGGGGACGGCAGTGGGGACGGCAGTGGGGACAGCAGTGGGGACGGCAGTGGGGACACCGTGGGGCTGGAGGTGGACCAGTGGCTGGAGTGGAAACGTGTTTTCTCTCCTCCCTGGATGCAGATGCCCCTCTCCATAGATTTTCACCCTAATTCCTTCCTGGCGGTGCCACCCTGATCGTAGGGAAACACATCCGAGGTGATCTGGATGATTCGTGGGTCGCAGCCCAGGGCAATGTTTGCCCCTCGGGAATTGGGCTGTTTGCATTTCATTGCAGAGGCCTTGAGCACTCGCTTTTCTCTGCGAACTGCGAAGGCTCCCGAAATCACGGGCAGTTGTCTGACTTGAGAGAGGGAAATCTTGCTCCCAGGCTCCCCTTTGTCCTTTGGAAATGGGGCGGCAGCTCTGTTTTGGAGGCAGCAAAAATGGGCTCATTCCTCAGGGCAAGCGTCACCCGAGGGGAAACTCCTGATTTTCCCTACCTGGGGTGAGCTGAGGGGAGGAAGGGAAGAAGCTGGGAAGGTGGGAAGGAAAAGGCACTGTGGCTGTGAGATCAGCAGCGGAGGAATCCTGCCCTGCGCTCTGAGGGTCTGCGCCTCCTGCAGACCCCTCCTGTTATCAGAGCCCGTCCCCAAACCTGGGGGTGGACACTGGTGGCAGTCCATGGTGAGGAAAGTCCTGCTACTGGTTCTGTTTTCTCTTCTCAGCTGGAAAGAGAGGAGATGGAGAGAAGGGACCATAGGAGAGTCTTTTGTTGGGGTAAGAAAGAGGGAGATTTACACGAGTGCAGAGGAGCCTCTTTGGCATGAAGGGGGAGCAGGGCTCTGGGCTGAAGGAGGAATCTGTGCCACAGAAGGTTGCAGGGAATGCATCCTCAGGGCATTGCAGGCTGGATTCTGCTTTGGATGAAGGGTTTGGGGAGCTGAAGGAGGTCCTGGGACTGGCACAGAGGGCTCTCAGTCTCTGCAGATGCTCTAAGCCTGCCCACAGCACCGCAGGCTTTGGGGTGTCCTGCACTCAGGGGTGAAAGGAGGGGTGGCTGCCTGGTGTGGGAAGACATAAAATCTGCCTCTTTGGCTCTTTTTTGCTCCTGTGCTGGGCGCACAGCTCCACCCATTATCCTGTCTGGCCTCAGGGTTACACCAGCGCTGGGTTCCTGAGCAACAGCTCCCTTCCCTGCGCTGCTTTGGTGGAAGGGAGAGAGAAAAGGAGAGACACAGAGAAGCTTAAAAACAAGTGCTGGCAGAGGGAAGAGAGGAGGCAGAGCCCAGCTGGCCATGCTGACCTCCAGCCCACCCTCCCCAGGTGCAGCCTGAAATCTGAGTTGAACCAGCATCCTGGCTCCCGCGGGATGGAGAGAGCTGGAGGCTCCTTAGCCCGGAGATCAGTCCTGTTTTCTTTGGGAAGATGGTTGAAATTCACAGCCAAGGCTCTGCTCGGCGCAGCAGAGGGATCTGCGTGGGCAGAGGGCGCTGGGAAGGACAGCGAGTCACAGCTATGCTCACCCCCGGGACAGTCACAGTTGGGCCCCTCCTGGGGGTTAGGACACCCCAGGGATGGGGGTCACCCCCCAAAGCACGCGTGGGGATGGTGATGTGGGGCTGCATCTTCCCCCCGTGAGAAGTGCTGGGACTGGGGGTGCTCTGTGGGTTCTCAGCCTCGTGAAGGGTTAATAAAAACAACGACGACAAAGTACCGCCAAAACCCCCAAATCCCAAATCTCTTCTCTTTCTCTCCCCTCCTCCTTCCCTTCCCTGTTTTTTCCAGGTGTTGTTTATGGCCACAGGAGGGAGCTCAAATCCAGACATGGGAGGATCGGCTTGATTTCGGATCCAGAGCCTCTTAAACTCTGCTTTTCCTCTAAGCTGGTCCCTGTTATGTCCAGGATCTGGCACCTGCTTGACATTTACTTTGAGTTCCAGAGGACCAGAGACCTAGGATGAGGAGCATTGGATCCGCCCTGAACCTGCTTTTGGTATCGCCACTCTACTTTGTGTGGACCGTGGTCGCTCTGGACCTGGCACAAACTCCCTGCACCACTTTGGTCCAAGGGAAATTCTTTGGGTATTTCTCCTCCTTCGCCGTCTTCCCGTTGAACTCCTCTCTCTGCTCTTGGATTATCCAGAACCCCGACCCTCGCAGGTACACTTTGTACATGAAGATCCTCAAACCCTCCGGCGTATGTGACCACCAGCACATCCGCACCTACCAGTTCGACTCCTTCCTGGAGTCCACCCGCACCTACCTGGGCATGGAGAGCTTCGACGACGTGCTGAAGCTCTGCGATGGCTCCACCCGCTTTGCCTTCCTCCAGTCCAACAAACAATTCCTGCAGATGAAGCAGACGGCCCCGCCGGGCGTGGACACCTGGCCCATGCGGTGGAAGCCCACCAAGGCTCAGGAGAGGGACTTCTCGGTGGAGTATCTGGTGGTGGGCAACAGGAACCCCAGCAAAGCCGCCTGCCAGATGCTCTGCAAGTGGCTGGACGCCTGCCTGGCCATCAGCAGCAGCTCCCACCCGTGTGGCATCATGCAGACCCCGTGCTCCTGCTCGGGAGGGGAGGTCCTGGATCAGGCCAGCGAGATCCTGGGGTTCACCAGGAAGAAGGAAGATTGCTACAAGGATGGGATTTACCTGGAGAACTGCGTGAGCAGCCCCAAGGACAGCAACGGAGCGGAGTTCCTGGGTGAGTGGAGGGTGGCCGGGGGGGGTTGGGGGGGGGGGGCTGGGTGGGCTCTCCTCTCACGGGTCTCACACTGCCCCCGTCACCTCTGTGTCTGTATCTGTGGATGCCTGGCATGAAAACCTCATCTCCCAATCCACAGGCAGGTCGGGGAACCCTCCGAGGATCTTTTGATTGAGATTGAAATTAAGCTGCCCCTAAATCCTCCCCAAGTTGTTTCATTCATTCTCGGGGCTTGTTTGTTGCTTGTTTGTTGCTTGTTTTACTCCTGTAGCCTCCGAGCTGCCGAGAGGGAGCTTCTTACCTGAGGGCGAGCAGTTTTCCAACATAATTACGGATGTCCTAGGAAAGGCAGGATCCAAGCTACCTCCCGAGGCAGGCTGCTCTCAGCAGCCCTCTCAACCACTTTAATTTCTAGGGGAAATTTAATTCCTGGGTCTGGTTCACGGGGATGGCAACAAAAGGCACGCTCGTTTTGTTCTCAGCTTCGTTTTCCTTCTGGAGGCTTTCAGGAAGAAAACCCACCACGCTGCTTCCATGGGGTTACTCGGTGCCTTTGCTGGGGCTCATTCCTCAGATATTTCACGGGGTTTTGATTGAGGTCTTGAGTGTGGTGTGGGCTGGGAAGGGTCAGGGGAGGTGGGAGAGGTGTGACAAGAAGGGCTCTGAATCAAGGTGGGATCATCCTGAAGTCTGATCTTGGTCTGGGGAGGGAAGAGCTCCTTCCAGAGACCTGACACGGCCGTGCAGAGCAGAAGGGACTCGGGGGGTGGGAAAGTGAAGCTTTTTTCTCACTGCCAGTGTCAGGTCTGCTCTGGGGTGTTCATTCTCAGCTCCCGCCCCACCTGCCAGCACGCAGGTTACATAAAGCACAGGTGAGATGCTAAATAGGAGCCCAGGTGGCAGGGAATGGAGCTACAAATTCAGTGAGTCTCAGACCCTCACCTGACCCTCACCCCAAGGTCTCATCTTCTTCGGGTGCTGGACTGAAATGTCCTCTGCCACCAGCAGAAAGTTGACATCCGTCTGGGCCAGGAATCTGGGGATCCTTCCTGACTTTTCCACCCCTGTTGAGGGTGGAATTTCTCAGGGTTGAGGGGAAGGGACCAGATTTGCTTGCAGTAGGAAGGAGGTGACCAGGCACAGCTCCAGGCTGTGCAGAGTGATTTTCCTGCAGCCTGGCGTTAGCTGAGAGATTAGGATGTGATCAGGTACTCGTGCTTTCACTGACGTGTATTTTGAGGGAGATTTTGTTCCTCACTGATCTATGAATCAATACCTGAAGGCACAGCTGAGCCATAAATCCTGCAAATTAGTTCTTCAGCCGTGCCTCCCGCCCTGGCCACGAGCACAAGACTCTCCAGATTTGGGTTTGGTGGGGTTTTTTTGGTTTGGTTTTTTTTTTTTTTGCAATGCCCTTTTCTCCTGTGTGAACAGCTCGTGAGGAGCGGAGTTCAGCCGTGTGTCACGCCGGGAATTTGCTGATTGGGTGATTTATGCATTCCACCCAAGCAGTGTGACCTTTCTCACTGCAACCAAAGGTGAAATTTGAAATAAGCTTTTCAGCAAATCCTGAAGCGTTCGAGCTTAATATTGGCTTTTGTAGGGATCTCTCCTAGTCCAGCTCGAGTGCCTGAATGTTCCCACAAAGCAAATATGGAAGAGGCTCAAGGATGGCTGAATCAAGATCCTTTCTGGGTGTTAAATATTTGTGGAGTGGGGGTAATTTTTTTCTGCTGGCTGCTCACATCTGCTCCATGTTGAAGACAGGGAATTATCATCTTCGCTGGTGGGATGCCATCCACACAGCAACGACGCTTGCAGGGTGCCCGGGCTCTCCATGTGCTGCTCTGTCTGTCACTGTGTCTGTTTTGATTTATGCAAAGGCTTGATCAGGAAGATGGAGGCGAGATCCAATTTGGACAGGGAGTCAGCAATCCCTTAACAGCATTTTGTGGGTGGAATATTTTGATAGGGTTCCTGATTTCCAAGCGCTGATGCTGGTTATTGCACTCATTGCTGTTCTGATTGTATTTGTAGCAAGGTTGTTTTTTTTTTTCCAACGAGCTTTTTTATTTTATTTTTCTTTTTTATTATCATCGCTATTTTTCCCTCCCTGCTGCTTTCTGAGTCATTTGTTGTTTCTGGGCCTGTCTTAACGCTTTCTTCTTGGAACAAGTGGGGATGTGTGAGTTGTACTAATCTACTCTGATGACTTTAAAGGCACGAGAAGCGATGTGGAAGGTGTCCCTGCCCATGGCAGGGGGTTGGAATGAGATGATCTTTGAGGTCCCTTCCAACTCAAACCACCCTAGATACCCAAATACCATCCTGAAATATGAAACCTCACTTTTCCTAATGTGCCTTTTTACTCCTTGGGTATTTCCAAAGCAAATGGATGGGTGCACATCTACCACGAGATGCTGCCTTGGATGCAGCTGTGCTTTGGCTCACGGTCTGGGGGTGAGATCCCTGGGGAAAGCCTCGCTCCAAGAGGATCCTGTTGCCACAGGGACACTCAGGAAAACATAACTGACAGCCTGTTTGCACTCATGGCCAGTGATTTTACACCTGGTTCAGGCACACGGGGAAGTTTATGGTCATTTATGAAGGGACTTCACGAAGAAACTCTGCCCAAGTGACCCTGTCTTGTGTTGAGTGTCTGTTCTTCAGTGTCTGGAGGAAGGAGAAACTGCTCCAGATTTGCTTCCCGAGTTTAATGAGACTCTCTTTGCACTCACTGTCCCACACAGGCGTTGCAGAGGGTACAGCAGGCGGTGGTGGGTTGGAGAAGAGCCCCTCAGGTTATCCCTCAGATATTTTGGTCTTGCTGCACATGGAGCTTGTCCTGGTGATCGACAAGACGTGCTTTGAAATCTTGGGCAGCCGCCTCCAGCTGCTACTTCAGGAGGGTTTGAACTGGGAATCTTTTCCAGGAGAAGACAATTCAACAAGGGGAAATATTTTTGGCAGTTTTCAGATCTCCCTTGGCTGACTCAGGAAATGCGGGAAGAAGGGCAGAGGTTTGTCTGTAGGTCCCCATGTTTAGATGTAAATCCCTTTTTTGAGATGCAAATCGGTACTCCTGGAATAGATTTGGGGTGCAAGAGCGGGAGACTGAAGGAGAGAGAACCTCCTGAAATGCTGGGCATTGGTTCTTCACGGTCTGGAAATGCTGGTGACGCTCCCAAATGTGAGCTGGCTTCTGTAACCGGAGCTGGAGCTTTAAAAGGGATGATGATGTGACCCTGTAATGAGAGAAGGTTAAATGCACGCTTAAGTGCTGTGCTGAGTTAGGCACTTAATGAATGTCTAATTAGTCTTGTCTCCACTCGAGCTGTTCCTGGAAGACCATTGCAGTGCTGTCACATTTTGGTGGCCCAAAGAGATAAACATCATTCTCTGGTCCTTCTGCTCTTCATGTCTCAGCCTTGGGGGGATCCAGGACACCGACTATAAAACGAGGCTAGAAGTGTCCCCAAAATATATTATTTGCTTCTTGATAAATCAGGTGGCTCCAGGGCTGGAGGGGTTTTTACAATGAAAGAATAACTGAAACACAACAATGCTGGACTGAAGTGCTGGGGATTTTCCTGCCTTTCCTGCTGAATTTTTCCATTCTTTTGCCATCCCCATTGCTCTGAACAAAATCAAATCCCCCTTCCTCAAGCATGCTCATCTCCTCTGTTTTGTTCACGGTGTTTCATCTTCCACTTTTGGGTGCTTTTCCACCTCTGTAACCTTGATTAAGATGTCTCAGCATCTGATCTCTCTTTGGAGAAGCCCATGAACAAGTTCCTTCTTAACCTCTGCTGCATTAAGTCTGTTAGACTCCATAAATCTCTCACTGCAGGACACACCCTACAAACCTCTCTCGTTGTTGGGAAGTTTCACTTCATTTTTGGCCAGCTCTTTGGTCAAAACCTGCTTTGGTCTCGTCAGCAGGGCTGAGCTTCTGCCTGGATTTGTGGCTGAGTGGCTCTTGAATGGGGTCCGTGGTGTGGAAGACGAACCAGAGACACAGAAATGAATCCATTCCCACCCTCCCTGCTGCAGGAATCATCTTGGGTGGCACAGCTTCCCCTCCCCTCGAATCTCCGATCTCACCCAAGGCAGAGATAACCTGATAAGCCATTTCCCATGTTTGAGATGAGCTTTAGTGGCCACGAAAGCTCCAGAGATTGATAAAGAGCTGTGAGTAATGGCCCAGGGGAGGATCTCAAACCTCTCCTTGACATCTTCAGCTCCTTATGACACACGCTCTGTTCCTCCAGCAAGAACCCCCCAGGCCCGAGCAGCTGAGCTTGCAGAGAAAGGTGTTTGGCTTTGGTTTGGCCTCGGGTTTGGATTCGCCAACCAAAGGGCAAAGGGATTTAGGTGAGCACACCATGCCTCTCTGGAAGGTGTGCTGCGTTCCAGCTCCTCGCTTCTCCACCTGTGTTTGTCCCCGTTGTCCGACCTGGACACCCCTGAGGGCAGAGGTTGGATGTGGTGGGGGATCGACAGCAGAACACGGGGCAAGGAAGCACTGATTCCTCCTCGTGTGTAAAATGTTCCTGTGTAAACTGCTGAAATCATCGGAGATTTCACCTGACATCCCCCCAGCTTTAGCCCAAATCTCAGCACAGCTGACAAGACCTGGTGCTGCTTCCCAGTTGCTGGAGGAGGAGGAGGTTGATTAGAGTCCCTCACGTGGCCGAGATGTCACCTTGTCACCTGCAGTGAATCCCCACTGGACCCACACAGGCAGCTCCGGGCAGGAATGTCCCTCTCGCCTGTGGTCACGGGGTGTTTGTGGATGAGGCAGACGTGGGGAACTCCTCCCTGGGGGCTGGAAAGGGCGGCTCTGGCTCAGTTTAAACACTCAGATCTCTGTGACCTGCATGAGCCCTGCCTGCCCCACTGTTCTCCTCTGGGATCATCAAAGACCTTACACTGGAATGGAATAGAATAGAATAGAATAGAATAGAATAGAATAGAATAGAATAGAATAGAATAGAATAGAATAGAATATTTTCAGTTGGAAAGGACCTGCAATGATTATTTAGTCCCACTGCCTGACCACTTCAGAGCTGAGCAAAGTTTTATTAAAGTCATTGTCCAAATAATTCTCAAGCCCTGGCAGGGATGGGACGTTGACCACCTCTCTAAAAAGCCTGTTCTGATTTTTGACCACCCTCTCAGTAAAGAACCCCTTCCTAATGTCCAGCTCACACCTCCCCTGGTTCAGTTTGAAGCATTCCCACACACCCATCCCATCACGGGACCCCAGGGAGAATTAGGCGTGAGCACAGGAGCGCCAGAGTGCTCTGAGCACACAGCACCGCTGTGAAGCGACCAGGGCAGAAATTCCTCGTGTCCCGGCTGCTTTCAGCACTAAATCCATCCCCACGTGTGTCGGTACGGAGATGGGGTGGAGAAAAACGAGCCAAGTGAAGCGATCAGTTCCATTGTGAGCCCAACAGCCTTGTGGACATGATCACGACGCTGAAACATCAGCAATTACCGGCCCAAAGCGCTGTCGTTGTCGCAGGGAGAGTAAAGGTGGAATTTACATCCAGTTGCCGAGAGAGTTTCACAGGCAACTACTCCCATTATTGCCACGGGGACTTTTATGGGTAGTTTAATGAGTGGCGGCCTGGTGAAAGGTTCGGCTTTTCAGTCTCCCTTTTCTCTCTTTCTTTTTTTCCTTTAATTTTCAATTTTTTAACATCCTCTCGTATTCAGGCTCCGTAGCGGTCACCCCAAAATGTTTTGTACGGGAGTAGAGAGTGAAATTTAGATGTGGGGAAACACCGGCGCCAGAGTCAAAATCGTCACATCTCCAGAGCAGTTTTCCATCTATAACTGCAGAAAATGAGGGTAATGGTGCTGACACCTCAAAGGGAGTGTGCACAGAGGCATCTCTGTCCGTTTTCTTCACCTATCCCAAATATCTGGCCCTTTTCACCACCCCCCGCACCCCGAATATCTGATGTATTTAGGTAATGGGAGTAGGCTGAAAATTTGAAAGTATTTTCTATACGAGGAACTGGATCCACGGAGATTTTTAGGTGTTTGAGTCACCTGTGTGGTACCTGAACTCCCTGGGTTCCCTCGGCACTGAGCTCTCTGACCTGCTGGATCCCACCTCTCGTCTGAAACAGCTCTGCGGTTACTCACAGGTTTTCTTTAAAGGGAGTTTTCCCTTTTTCACTGCTGGTTTCCTCTATCCAGGTGCAAAAGACTTGGGGTGAAATCAGGATTTAGCAGAGATGATGTTTAGCCAAACTGCCTGAGAGATTCAGCAGACAGCAGATCCAGGAGGGGAGAAGGGCTCTGTGTCCTTTTCAGCACTAAATGCACTTATTTAGCACTAAATCCACTTGTTTCCCAAGAGAAGTTGCAGACTCCTCATCCCTGGAAGTGCTCAAGGCCAGGATGGATGAGACTCTGGGCAACCTGGTCCGGAGGGAGGTGTCCCTGTCCATGGCAGAGGTTTGGAACGCAATAACCTTTAGGATTCCTTCCAACCTTCTGTTAGAAATGGCACAAAGTTTATTTTTTTTTAATGTAATTTTAGTCAATTTTGTTCTCCTTTGCCCCCCGGGGAAGGAAACTGAAGTTTCTTTTCAGGGGGCTGCTCCTCCAGGCGAGGTCTGACGAGCTGAACATCTCAACAGCCTGGGGGTAGCACAGGAGATGCACAAAAGATAACGACCATTAATGACCATTAATGACCATTAATGAACATCAACTCCAAACATCACCCCTGGCATGGTCCGAGACCTCTGGTCTGGGAAAAGAGACGAGAGTGAGAACCTAATTAGCATCGGAGGGGAAGAAATCCGTATCCAATAGGAACACAAACACTAAGAACTGCGCTACTTGGGGCCAATAATCATTGAACCAATGAATCTCTCTGCGTTTTGACTGTGTAAAATACGTGAAAAAACTAGTAAAGATCGTGTGTGATAGAATGATTTTCTCTGCACAACCCGGGCAATGAGTGGATGAAATAATTTCTGTTGCACATCCTGGCCAGAATAAAGTCATGCTTTAATTCTCTGACACTAAAAATGTTGTTGGAGAGGCTTTTTGGCTTTCCTGAAGTTTCGGTGATGCTTCCAGAGCATCACCAACACCTTCGTAACTTCATCTCTCTTCCCATATCTTCCCGTTCTTAAAATCAGAGAAATTTTGACACCTACGGGTGTTGGTTCTATCTCTTTCAAGTCCCCCATTCCCCAGGGCAGTATTGGAGCAAGCTTGGGATAAATAGGTTAGAAAACTGGTTTGGGATTCTCAGCAAGCATCCTGGGGAGGACTCAGCAACTGTGTGTCCCTGGGGTGGCTCTGCCAATGTCACCTCCAGCCGCCAAATCTCCTTTTGGCACACTCTCTTCTTGCAGGCAACAATCTGATACTGAAATCCCATATTTTATCCTTCAGCACGGTGAGACAGCCAGGCTGGGAAAGGACGTCCTTTAGCACATCAGAATTGCAGATCTGTTGAGTTTAAATATATTTCTTTGTGTTCCCTGGCTCGAGTTTCAACAGAGCG
This sequence comes from Oreocharis arfaki, assembly GCA_013398015.1. Taxonomy (NCBI): domain Eukaryota; kingdom Metazoa; phylum Chordata; class Aves; order Passeriformes; family Paramythiidae; genus Oreocharis; species Oreocharis arfaki. The sequence continues at coordinate 100,782 of VZRR01001040.1, forward strand.
ATAATTGCCGCACACCTCATTAAGCTGAATGCTCTCAATAGGTCTTGAGTGGTCCGTGTCATTAAACAAACAGTTACTGGCTTGGAATCTGCCCGGTGTTTAGAAGCTGTAAAGAAGGGACCTGGAGGCTGTGAAAGCTGCAGCTCCAGCTTCTCAAAGAAACTCGGCTGCTCTGGCGGGGTGGCTGCTTTGTCCCGCTGTTTCTGGGGCACTTCGAGGAGTCCGATCCTCCCCCATGTCCTGAGGCAGGAATGCAATTACCGCTGCAAGTCTCTGGCTTTGCTGCCTTGCCTGGATGGAGAGAGGGATGTCCTGGTCCCTGCCAGTTTGGATTTTGGGATTTGGCAGCTGGCACTTCCCAGCTTGTTCGTTTTGGGGACAGGAGTTTGGGTATATTCGTGTCGAAGGTGCCCAGCAGAGGAAGGTGATGAAGTTCGATGTATGGCACTGAAAGCAGGAGAAGCATCTGGTTGCAGGGGTGCTGGCCCTCTTTGTTTCTTGTCCTGAACCTGAAGTCTGAAGGATGAAGCTGCAAGGTTTTGGCCCCTCAGCTTTTGTTGGGACCCCAAGGCTGATCAGAAAAGGACCCACCCTGAGATTCTGCTTCAGGATCTACTGGAGGCCAGGACAGGACATGGGGAATGGTGATTCCACCCCATGTCCCATCTGCTCTCCCAGATTAAACCCATCCACATGGAAGGCTTCATCCAGTGGTCTGTGTGTACTTCATATGCAGGTCTGTATCCCAAGTGCCTGCTGGATAAAACTGACGGTTGGTTTTGGTATCCCCTCCCCTTAACTTGACTAAACTTGTGACTGAGACTGCCAACAGAATCCCATTCCTACCAGCTCTGGTCAGAAGTAGAGGTGTGTAGGAAAGGCATTGCAGGGCATGTGCCATGGGGATGCCCAGGACAGGTTCAGGTTGCCCATTAAAGACCTCCATGGCGGCTCAGCCCAGAGTTCAGGAGGGCCAGGAAGCAGCTCAGGTGTGCACAGAGCTTCATGGCTTTAAAATTAGTGCCCTGAGAGGCAACCAGGCCAAGAGTCAGGGATGCTGTGCAGGTGAATATATCCACAGGCAAAATTGTCCTGGTGTAGGGAGATGCCAGATGCTCCAGTCTCCATGAACAGTTCCAGTCCGCGAGGATCACGGAATCACAGAGTGGGTTGCGTTGGAGTGAACTTCCAAGATATCTCATTCCAATCCTCTGCCATGAGCAGGGACACCTCCCACTATCCCAGGGTGCTCCAAGCCCCGTTCAACCTGGCTTTGACCACTTCCAGGGATGGGACAGCCGCCAATTCTCTGGGCGGTTGTGCTCGATGGGAGCAGTTCTGGATGGTACCAGTTTGCTCTTGATGCCCATTTACCTGGGAATGGGACTAAATAATCTCTACAGACCCGGATTAAAGAGGTGTTTGCACCAGAATTCCAGTTGTGGACATGCTGGGAAAGATCATACTGCACGTTCCTAGGAAAAAAACACCCAGGAAGAGGTGCCCAGGCTGCTGTCCACAGCTGGGTTTATTCAGTGCTTGTTTTCTACCCTGTTAGGGGTAGTCAGTCCGAGGATCATCAATAAATCGACTGATGAAAATTTCTGCCCACAGAATCCTCTCCCTTTCATACCCTTTCTTTCTCCTTTGTTTAGTTTGCTGCGTTTAGTTGTTTATTTTTCATTTTAATGTCCTGCTTGGCAGGAATTCATAGAATCATGGAATGGTTTGCATTGGAAGGGACCTTAAACATCTCGTTCCAGCCCCCTGCCACGGGCAGGAACACCTTCCACGAGAGTTCTCAGAGTCCCATCCAACCTGGCTTTGGACACTTCCAGCGATGGAACATCCAAAGCTTTTCTGGGCAACCTGTTCCAGGTCTCCCTGGAGCCTTTTCTTCTCCAGGCCGAAGAACCCAAACTCTCTCAGCCTGTTTTCATAGGAAAGGTGCTCCAGCCCTCTGAGCATCCTCTTTAGGGACAGCCAAGACCAACGAGTGACACTGTGACCTGAGATCTGTGATGTTTGTAAGAGGAAGGCTGACAGAAGGCAGCAGAGGAGCTGCTCAGGAGGATGGCTGGGTTGCTGGGGGGGTACTTGATGAGGAAGAAAAGATGCAGGGACCAGGAGAGTCCCCAGGCAACCACAGAGGAGAAGTTAAGGAGATTGGGTTGCTGGGGGGGTACTTGATGAGGAAGAAAAGATGCAGGGACCAGGAGAGTCCCCAGGCAACCACAGAGGAGAAGTTAAGGAGATTGCTTTCTGTGCTTCTGTGCTTTTGGGCCACAGAGGAGCCCAGGAGGCCCCTTTGGAGAGTTCAACCAGCTGCCTCCATGGACCCACCGCAGCTGAGGAATCATCAAGGAGAAAACAGACCTTGTGGGAGAGCCGTGGTGGATCCCACCCGCTGTCAGGGCAGGGATGGCTTTCCTGGCTCAGCAGATTCACCAGATTTCCCCTCTGCACGGTCCCTTCCCTGCTGCCAGCCCTGGTGTCCCTGCCCCAGCTCAGCAGCGCCGTGTCTGAGCCTGCCTCTCATTGCTGCCCATATACAATCAGGGTGAGTTTTGTCTTGGCATAATCTGTTGGTTTTTGCTTGCTTCAGGGCAGAAGAAGAGAAGAGTTGAAGCTCTTCCAAGCCTTTAAACACCACGACCAACCATCCCCAGTCCTGAGCCTGCTGGATTGGCCCCCAGCTTGGCACTAGACTGTCCCTTCTTAGAAACAGAGCTCTGTGATGACTGGGAAGGATGAAATTTCCTACCATGTGAAGTCCCATATTCCTCTCCCGTGATAATCTCAACTCCTCTCATTGCTGCCCATATACAAATCCTTCACGACTCCCATTTTCCAGCAATGCCTTTGGGATTGTCCCGCTACCAGCACCCTCCTGGGGCCTTTTCTGGACATAACATGAGATATCTGGAGCATTTCTGGCCTGGATGGGATGGTGGGACAAATAAACCAGTTAACTGCTGTACTAGGTATTATTTTGGTGAGCTCACACTCACCAGAAACCTTCACAGACTGAGCATCCTTGGGGTGAGGCTGCCCTCAAACAGTGGTTGAAGGAATATAAATCAGACAGATAAACCCAGAAATCTCCTTTCCTTGGGGTTCTGTCTGGAGTGAAAACCTGGGCCGGTGTTTTATCAGGTGTCCTGGGACCCCTCCCTCGTGGTCCCACTGGGTTAGTCTGGCTTTGAGGTTGCCCTTCTCTCCTGGAGTTGGGGATGCTCCTGTGCTGGGTGCAGGAGGCAAAGGGAACTACAAGAAGCAAACAAAAAATGCCAAGAGCAGAAGAAGAGGAGATCTGGGGTTTCCAATACAAACTGGGTGAGCTGGGTCACCCAGCTGCTCTCTGGAGAGGGGCTGGATGAGCAGAAGTCCTTGGAGAAATGCCATAAATAGGTCCGTAGACTTCAAAGGTTTGCAGAGGAGTGTTTGTCTTGCACCTTCTCTCTCTGGGTCAGAACTCCTCTCAGTGAACCAGGGCAGGCACTGGGAACTCAAAGAAGAGTTTTTAACATCATGGAAGGAAAATAAAATAAATGAAGAGGTGGTGGAGGAGGGAATGGACGAAGCATAGAGCTGCCCCAGGGCTCATCTCCATTCGTGCATGTGCAGAGAGCCAGAGGCACGGGCACACAGCTGGGTCTGGTGAGTGGTTGTGCACACACAGGGGAATGTGGAGCCAGGCTGGGAGAGCTGGGAATGTCCAGCCTGGAGAAGAGAAGCCCCTTCCAGTGCACAAAGTGTCTCCAAGAGACCTGGAGAGGGACTTACTGCAAGAGCATGCAGTGATAAGACAAGGAGGAATGGTCCTAAGTTGAAGTAGGGCAGGTTTAGAGTGGACATTAGGAAGGAATTCCTCCCTGTGAAGGTGGTGAGGCCCTGGCTCAGGTTTTCCAGAGGAGCTGGAAATAGGAGTCCCATCCCTGGAAGTGTCCAAGGCCAGGTTGAACAGGGCTTGGAGCAACCTGGGATAGTGGAAGGTGTCCCTGCCCATGGCAGAGGTTGGGACTAAATGATCTTCAAGATCCCTTCCAACACACCTATGAACAAATCCCAGTGCTGAGACCCCTGTGGGAAGCCCCAACACCCCCCACACACAGACCCAGGATGGATGTGCTGCTTCCCACTCAAGGGAGAGTCCATGGAGACCCGCAGTGTGCAAACTCACTGCAGGAACAAGGGCCTGACTCATCCTTCAACCTTTCCCTGCTTCTCCCAAAAGGTGCCATGAGGCCGATCTGTGCCTCCTGGTGCATTTCAGGAGGCAATGGCTTTGTTTATACCTGTGGGATCCTTCCCATGAAAGCAGAAATTCTGTTACCTCCCTGCCCAGAGCCAAAGCACACCGAGAGATTCCCCAGAGTGGCTCGAGAGCTTGGTGGGAAAGGACAGCCCACATGTCTTGGCATTCTGAGCGGACAAAGGACTTGCTTTGAGGTTGCAGTCAGCCAAAAATCCCAAAAGAATGTGGGATGTGCATCCCTCCGCCCTGCCCTCCACAGCAAAGCCTGCACAGGCTTCTCCTGCTCCCTAAAATGCTTCTGATCTGCTTTAGGTCCAGTTTGTGCTTGGCTGGTGGTTTGAATCACTCCTAGGAGCCACCAGCTCTTCCCCAAAGCTCTCTCCACCCCCTGATGTGTGGCTTATCAAAGGCAGATCTTGCAGCGTCTACCCCTGCAGCATCCACACTGGGTTTGGGGGGCTTTTACTGGAGAGTTCTGGTTTTGGAGACTTTTGGCTGTTCCTCAACTCTTTCCTTCCCCACATCCCAGCTCAGGTGTGGTACGTGTGCACAAGCCCCGTGCAGGGTTTGAAACATGCTCCTGGCTCCCATATTTCCCATTCCTCTCTCCGTATTTCCACCCTGGGGGCTGCTTCCCGTTACACCAAGACCCTTGGCAGTGCTTTTGAGGAGCAAAGTCCCTCCGAGGTGGGTGTGGCGATGCTGAGCTGCCTCTCCCCGTCTGATCCCCCCGTGGGTTGCCTCAGTGCAGCGGATAATCGTGGCTGCTCTGCTTTCCTCGACTGTTCCACCGAGGAAGTCCTCACTTCGAAAGGCAGCGCTCGCAGAAACGACAACTTTGTCTACCTCACGTTTTAATTAAAACTCCGAGTATTCGCCTTCGCCCCCGCTCCTTCCCTCCCCACCTTTTTCCATCCCGATCCTCCCGCTGCAAATGAACATCCAGTGTCACCTGGGGACAAAGCATTAATTCAGCAATTAAATAATTGAATGCTCCTCTGGCAAAATGAGCTATCTCCTGCCTTTCTTGTGTTTTACCACTTTTTCCCCCTCTTTTTTTTTCCTCCCCCTTCTTCTTTCTTCTTCCCTCTGGTGAGATGAGGCTGCCGTTCTTGAAAGCCATTTTAAATATTCATGTTTTAATTAATGGACTTTATTGCATGAACTCTATATAAGGTAATAAAAAAGACTGCCTGAGGCACAACGTGGTTTGTTTTTTTTTTTTTTTCTGTTGTTTGTTCTTGAAGGGAACTAAGAAATAAAAAGCTTAATATGTTTCTTCAACAAACATTAGAAAGATACACAGAAATGACACCCTTGGGTCATTTAGCCAGCGGGGCCTCCCCAGCCCACGGGCTCCTTAGGATGGTGGAGCAGGATGGAAATACATGGGAATCTTGGAGGGGCTGATTCCTTCACGCTCTGTCGTGGGCAGAGGAGGTTGGTGGGCTGCATCCAGAGGATGCACAGGTGGAGATGGAGGCAGACCTGCAATTATGCTGCTGTCAAGAAAGCTGGAGAAAGACTTTTAACAAGGGCTTGGAGTGATAGCACAAGGGGGAATGGCCTTAAGTTGGAGGAGGGTGGACTTAGATTGGATATCGGGAAGAAATTCTTTGCTTTAAGGGTGGTGAGGCCCTGGCACAGGTTGGCCCAAGAGGTTGTGGGCTCTCCACCCCTCCAAGTGTCCAAGGCCAGGTTGGACAGGGCTTGGAGCAGCCTGGGATAGTGGAGGGTATCCCTGCCCATGGCAGGGGATTGGAGCTGGGTGATTTTAAAGGTGCCTCCCAGCTCAAACAATTCTATGATCCTGTGATCAAGGGCCCTTCAGAGCTCTGAGTGTTTAGAGCAGAAGAAAATCTCTGGCTGTACCTGGAAAGTGAATTTGTTGGTTTTGTTTTAGATGATGTTTCTGACAAAATAAAGCAGAGGGAAAGTCTGGAGCAGCCAGATACTTCTGATACTTCTACCTTGCCTGGTACTTCTGGGCTCAAAAACCCAAATATTGATTGCACATTTCTGCTCTGGATTTTGCTTTTACAGAAGGCAAACAAGCAGATAGGGTGCATGAATTCATGAAACATCTGGTCTTGCCACTTACGTATTCTTGCCAAAAAAAGAAGGAAAATAATGTTAGTTTAGACTTCATTCCATGTGGGTGTTTTCTTATGGTGCAGCATGCTGAAATCAGTTTTATCTTCAGAGTGTGTCATCTGTACTGCGTGACATGGGCTCAGCACCCAATTTAGCTTAGTCTTGTGATGGGAGAGGTCTAAAGATGCTGGTCCAGAGCCTTGCAGGAGAGCCTAAGCTCTGATCCTGCATCTGCCCATGACCTTGAAGAAGTCGAGGCATTTTTGCACGATTTTCGCCCTCCTATTCTCTTCTTCCTTTATTCTGACTCAGATCTTGAGAGCAAATTGGCATTTTTTAGCAAACAGATGTACAGTGCTGGGCACCAGCACTCCCTGAGCTGTTGTGATTATGGCTCTTAGCAAGACTGGACAGAAATAGTTGCAGTAGCCAATAAATACTCCAGTGGTCAGCATGATTAAAGTCTGGCCATGGAGTTACTTCTCTTTCAGGAAAAAAATCATCTCACAAACGATGACACCCTGGTGTTTACTCTAGAAAGAGAGGGAATGTCCAGCGCTGAAGGAGGCAGGTGGGTGGCACAGAGAAAATCTCTCTGGTGGCCCAGTGTAGGTTTCCAGTTCTTAGGTGGTAAAATGCAATGTGCCCTGAGGCTGCCTCTGTCCATCACACTGATCCCTCCATTTGCTCTCTGCCTAATACTGAATTTATTCAGCCCAAATCAAGGAAGAACCAGAGCTCACCCTTCGCTGTCAAGGTTCAAAGGTGGGGTCACTCCTCAGCTGAGCTGAAGGGCTCTGATTTTACGCCAGGGTGAGCAAGGACAAAAGTGGCTTGGTCTTAATAATAAGTTGTCTCATGGAAAAGGCCTCCATTCCATCTTCTGAAGGTGCTGCCACCTCTGTGATGCTCCATTTGTGGAGGTGAAAACTCTGGGCTGGTTTTGCTTGTGCTCTGGTCATGGCTGGGGCATCTGCTGCTGCTCTGGGTGTGAGCCAAGGGTGGGCAAGTCAAGGTTATTCTCTGATAATGGATCCACACTCCTCACTCACGCACCAGCACAGCTGGAGGTGCTTCAACAAAGGAGCTGGAGAGACCATTAAGAGGAGTGAGTGAGTCCAGAGTGAAAATTCTTGCTCACTATTCGAAAATCTTTGCTGACAGCACTGTGAGAGGCAGGAAAGCTCAGATTTGGGCAGATCAGGCAACGACAGGGATTCATTTGCCAGCACATGTGTCCTAGGACGTGCCATTCTCCAAGCTCAGTTTGATCATAACCCTCATTAGTGTATCTGGGACATCCACTGCAGTAAATGGTTTGCTGATCTCTTTGTGCCACGAGCTCTGTCTCTCAGATCTGATTTGAGCTGACTGACTGTGAGCAGCACAGGAACTCAGCTCTCATGTCCCTTGTGAGGCAGTGAGTAACTCCAGCTCTCCCCAGTGGAGACGTTCACGGCTCAGAAAGTCACCCTGAGCTCCCTGCTGAGCCAACAAAGAGCTGCTCGAGGAGGTGGGTGGTGGGTGTGAGGGCAGGCCCTGACCTATCCCAAAACAGGCCTCAGAGGGAAAGAGTCAGGATCTTTAGCAAGGAAACTGGAGAGTGGACGTGGAGGATGAGGAGAGGTTATGGGTGACATCTCAGTTTGAGGGCAGCTCTAACTGGAATGATGAGTGCCAAGGTCAGCCCTGAAGCCATTAGAGCTTGCTGGCTCCTCTCCACCCCTTTCCAAGAGAGGTGTTTCTGTGGGATCTGTCTCTAGAGGCTGGAGCACAAGAGCACTGCAGGGAGGATCTCAGTAAAGCCTGTGCATCCCAGGGTGCTCCTCTGCTGCTGAAGCCGTATCTTTGCACAGCACTAAAACAAACAAAGAAATCAATAATTAAAATTGAAAAGAGGCTCTCAGTAAGCCTAAACCTTCAGGAGGTTTCCCATTTCATGGTTGCTGAGATCTGCTCTCGCATCACCCTCAGCAAAGGTTATTCTCCTGCCTGCCCCCCTCTTCGTGATCATCCTCAGTCCTTGGAGGTTGCCTTCCCCACCCTCTTGTTGCTGCCTTCCTTTCAAGCCTGACCTTTTACTACAAGGATACCACCTGGAATCTTCCTTTCCCACACCTTCCCATGCCTGTTTTAATCTGGAGCTGGGCTCGGCAATGAGCTCTGGCTCACAGCAGGACAGAGAAGATGTTTCTTCATCTGGGGTTAATGAGATCCAACCCTGTGAGAAGGGTGGAGCTTGTGCTGACACACCTGGCTCTGTTCATGCTCGGTTTGGGCCAGCACTGGAAGCACTTTCAGCCTCATTGCAGGTGATTTTCACACTGCAGGAAGGGCTGGGACCAGCTCACACAGCCCAGTGCACCAAGCCTCTCCTTCCGTCCTCAGCAGCCACCACCTGCAGCATTGGATGGGGAGTGGTGGAGCTTAAAAAATAAAAGATTGAGGTTTTTTAGTCACTCATTTTGGCTGATTTGCTGTGGTTGTGCTGTCACAGGAGGGGTGATGCAGGATAAATGCCAGGGGTGCAAGTTAAAGCCCCCTCAGCAGCTGTACACAGGGAGTTGTGTCCTTTGGTGCATTTCTGAGATCCAAGTGAGCCAAAACCATCGTGAGCTGGCTCTGAGAAAGGTGCTTTGGCCTCCCCTCCTCTGTCTGAGCAAGGTCCTGCCCTCTCCCCCATCTCAGCACTGGCAGTATTGCAACGTGTGGTGAGTGACTCTGCACATTGATCCAGCTGAAAACCAACTCCAGGAAAGAAAAACAGGGATGAGTTTGGATTTGGATCCATGAGGGGCCCCAAAATGGAACAACCCCTGGGCTATCAGAAAGGAGGCACAAGGATGGTAAAGCTGCCTGCTAAACCCCAGCCCTTGGCTCTGCCCCTGCAGCTGAGTCATCAGCCATCCCTTTTGTTTGCATTCAGTGTAGATCTTGTTAATTGGCTCTTTCATTCCTCTAATTAGATGTAAATGCAGAGTGGATCATTAAACAGGGATACAGAAGCCCTCTCCGAACAAAGCAGGTTTCAGCTGGAAGAGGAAGCACAGGAATCAGGTTTTCCTCTGCCCCTTTTACTCCAGCTCTCTCTGGTAGGGATGGTTTCCATCCCAAAGGAGCTTCCCTGCTCTTTTGCTGCTGAAGGCCTCCTCCTGCGGGTGTGAAAGGGATTTCCCGGTGACAACGGGATGCTCCAAGGCCAGGAGCAATGAGCCAAACCTGGCTGTCTTCCCTTTGCTTTGCAAGCTCGTGCGTTCCCTGGTCCTCGCTCCTGAGTTTTACACATTTCCCTGCTCGGATGCAGCACCACCAGGGAGGTTTGGAGCAAATTCTTGGGGCGCCTTCCTGCCAGCCCTACATTGTTCTGGGTCAGGTGTGACGGTGTTCATGGCCTGGCTTTGTCCTGCTGCCCAGGATGGAGGAGGGTTAAGCATTCCTTGCTGGAGCCCGTCTCTGATGCCTTGTGCTCGGCAGAGCAGTGACGCAGCCGCGCAGCGTGGCCGGATCCGTGGGCGATGGGAACAGATGGCATTTGCTCCTCTGAAAGCAAAGCTCTCCCTTCTCTCAGGGAGTAAAGCGATGTTTCCTTCCCTGCAGGGCTCAAATCTGTCCCTGGTGTGCTGCTCTTGGCCACCCTGGGGCATTAAAGGGATGATTTTGCTCCTGTTGCTGATCGGTGTTGGATGCCCTGGATCCTGCTGGAAGCAGGGGGTGTGGGGGGTGGATGGAGTGGGCTCTTTGTCCCAGATGTTTTTCTGGGGCTCAGCAGATATTCTGAATGAGCGAGAGTGACCTGGCTGCAAACCTGAGTGGACTTCAAGGAGCTGAACTTGGCAGCTGGACACTCGGCCTGTGACCAGCTGGATCAGCTTTCTGGGAGAAGTTGGGATTTGGAGGCCAATTAGAGATGAACGTCTGGTTTTCTATCATTATAAGGGCTCCAGAGATTAATTTCTTCCCTGTAAGGGTGGTGAGGCCCTGGCACAGGTTGCTCGGAGAAGCTGTGGCTGCCCCATTCCTGGGAATATCTAAGGCCAGGTTGGAGGGGGCTTGGAGAAGTCTGGTCAAGCAGAAGGGAGTGGAATGAGATGATCTTTAAGGCCTTTTCCAACCCAAACCATTCCATATTCCTGTGGGCACATCTCCCCAAAGCATGGAGACCCAGGGGAAGGGCAGGTGATGCATATGCAGCAGAGTTCTGCAGAAGCAGGTGATTTCCAGTGGATGCACAGAGACAGGGGGATAAAGAGGGTCTGGGGTTCTGGATTAGAGGATTAAAGCCATGTCTGAGGCTGTGTGCTCATCTTTGGGGTCACCCCATAAGGTTTGGGAACAGCAGGAAGGGCCAGAACATTTACCACAACCAACTTAGGTCAACGTGGTTGTGGGGCCTCGCTGGGAGAGACAGCTCTGCCCTCCCAAATGCCACAGCTCTGCCCTCCCAAATGCCACATCTCAGCCCAGGACAGAAGTTGCCATTCGGTTAAACGCAGCCACGCTGCAGAAGAAATGAGTTTGTCACATCGAATCAAGGCAGCAGGAAGAATTCCCAGACCCCCGCGATGACTCGGAACCTATGCGGTGTCCCCTTCAGCGCTCCGCATCCCGGCAAGCCACAACCCCCTCCTGCAAGCCTGGCCCCGTGTCACAGCCCATAAGGTTCCCTGGACCGAGGGGTGAGCTCAGGTCATGGGGAAGGGACTGGCTGGATCTTTCTCTCCAGGATCCAGGGCGACCGGGAGCGCGCGGCTTCTCCTCCGCTTTGCTTCCTCCCGCGACGTGCTGGCCCCAAGGGGGCTTCGCCGTTGTGCTCTCGCATGGCCTGGTGGGATAATTATCAGGGGGGTGAGGAGCCCAGGGAGGATCCATGGTGCCGTGGAGAGCTCTCCCTGCTTCCAACCTGGAGGGAAAGGGAGGGTGGGGGGAGGAAGCAGTTGACCTTTTTTTCTGCTTGGCTGTGCCCTGCTCCTCCGAGCAGATGCTGCTCTCACTCCGGGAGACACAACCACCAGGAGATGCGCTCTGGAGCCGGGGCTCTGCAAATGCAGCTTCTCCGAGGCCGCTGCTGATGGGGTGTGGTGTCCAACCCCTCCCATGAGGAGGGCTGATTGGGTTTTATAACCCCTCAAGTGCCCCTCCCTGGTCTCACTGCAATCACAACAGAGGAAAGGGACTTCAGGTCTCCACTCGTGGATGCCCAGCATGTCTTTGGGCAAGAAATGTAATGTCTCTGTGCCTCAGTTTCCCCACATGAATAAAGGATTTAAATATCTTTAAGGCTTTCAGAGGGAGGTTAGCAGGAAAAAGCAATGTTTTTCTTTCTCACCTTCTCTGTCTTGGTGTCTTTTTCTCCTTCACGGAATCACAGAATCACTGAATCGTTAAGGCTGAAAAAGACTCCAAGATCATCAAATCCAACCTTCAACCCATCACCACCTTGCCCACTAAACCATATGGCAAAGTGCTAGGTCTACACATTTGTTAAACACTCCCAGGGATGGTGACTCCACCACTTCCCTGGGAAGCCTGTTCCAACGCTTAACCACTCTTTGAGAGAAGAAATTTTTCCTGTTACCCAACCTGAACCTTCCCTAGTTCGACTGGAGGCCATTTCGCCTCGTCCTAGCCCTTGTGGCTGGGGCTGATTTCCTGCCTTTCCTTTCCTTTTCTTTTTTCCTTGCAATTCCTACTCATCCAGAAATGCCTACTCCCATCCAGGACTAGCAGAAGTGTCCTCTAAACCTGCAGAGGGCAAGAGGACCAGGGAAGAATTCTGCTGCTCCGCTGCCTTGGGATGTACCACGAGCTGGACTCTTTACTGACCCGTTCCCAGGAGTCCAAGTGCAAGAACAGAAATGCTTCTTTTCTTTCCAGAGCCTCAGACGGATATTTGGGAGAAATTGTCCCCTGTGAAGGTAGTGAGGCCCTGGCACAGGTTGTCCAGAGCTGTGGCTGCCCCATCCCTGGAAGTGTCCAAGGCCAGGTTGGATGGGGTTTGGAGCAACCTGGGATAGTGGAAGGTGTCCCTGCACATGGCAGGAGGGTTGGAATGAGGTGATGATCAAGGTCCCTTCCAACCCAAATGAGGTGATCTTTAAGGTCCCCTTCAGCCCAAGCCATTCCATGATTCTATGATTCACATCACAGAACTTTCATTCTGTGATTCACATCACAGATCTTTCATTTCCTTCTGAACCTTCTACCAATTCCTAATTAGCCATGGGAGGATATTTTCACCCACTTGAAAAGTTTTGTCTTAAATTTCCTGCCCTTTTATTTCTCCAAACCCATTAAAAATCTCCTCCTAACTCCCCCAGCAGTGACACATTTCCAGTTCTTGTCTTCCTGCTCCCCCTCAAAATGGGTCTAGCAGGAGTGTCCCACACAGAACATCGAGTTCTAACATTTCCCTCTTTCATTTAAAAACACAGAAAAACCCAGATGCTTCCATGAAAAACTTGTCTTTTGGTCAGGAAACAACTTAGATATTCTAACAAGAAGATTTTTAGGGAACTCTTACCATCAAATGCCCTGATGAAACCTCTTTGCTCTCCTCTGTGCTGAGGTCTTGGCTCTGCAGTTCTGCTGGCACTGGAGTTTTTTAGGCGGGTTTTGTATGTTTTGTTTCATTTTTCCTGCTCCTGAGTGAGCTCCTTCACAGAGGTGCTGGAAAAGCATCTTCAGCCTGGAGATCCTGATTGCCTGGGATGTAGAAGCTCTGGAGCAATGACTGCTGGGGCATGGCTTTCCCAAAACCACTGCCAATTGAAAACTGGGGTGTTCCACATCAGAATCAGCTGCACTTTGGTGCTGGGTAAAATAACTTTATAGTCCTTCTTCCAGCACAGCTGTCTTGTGTGGCTGCTCTGTGAGCCATGGAAAGATGAAGTTCAGGAACAAAAATTCGTAGTATTCATTACATATGAAATTCTTGTTCATCTTCTGAGGTCTTGGTAGCTCTTCCATTTGAAGATTTTTAATCCTCATCAATGGTGTTGTTTCAGGATATTTATGTTTGTTTAATGGTGTGTGATGGTGTGAGGGGGAACAGCCTTAAGATGGAGGGCAGGTTTAAATTGGATATTGGGAAGAAATTCTTCCCTGTGAGGGTGGGGAGGCCCTGGCACAGGTTGCCCAGAGAAGCTGTGGCTGCCCCATCCCTGGAAATGCCCAAGGCCAGGCTGGATGCCCAAGGGGCTTGGAGCAACCTGGTTGAGTGGGAGGTGGGTTGGAACAAGATTAAAGTCTCTTCCAACCCAAACCATGCTAGGATTCAATGATTCTCTGCTGGCTGGGGATTTGGGAAATGGTTTAGAACTTCTACCTGAAAAGCACGGTCCAGATGGAGCCCAGGGTAGCCTGGGAAGGGCCTGTGGGTGTTCCAGGCTGGGTGAGTTGGAGGGCTCGCTAGACAGGGAATGACTTGTTCTTCCCACTTGCCCCCAGCCTGAACGATGTTCCTGTAAACTGATGCACGGAGAAACAGCACCGATGACAGCTGAAAATGTGCATCATTCCTACAGATTCCTGTCATGGCAACTGCAGGTCGGCTTTCCATGTTCCCTCTTCCCCCTCCAAAATCAGTTCCTGCTGTTCTCCAGGCAGGGTGTGGATGCGAAAATCTGGCTGAACAAATCTGAAACAAATTCTAGTCTGAAATGTTCTGGAACGCTGGGACCAACCTTTCCAATTTTCTACATCAAGACTCAAGAATTAGAACCACCTTGGAATTGGCTTTTCCATCCCTAGGCAGGAGCTACTCAACCCATCCCTAATCCTTACCTAGTCCATCCCTAATAATCTGTTCTCCAAAACCGGTGAGGGAGCCACCACATCCAGATTTATTCCCGTGTCTTGTGGGTGTTTGGGATTACAAAACATTTCCCCAGGTTGGATGGGGCTCTGAGCAACCTGGGCTGGTGGAAAGCGTCCCTGTCCATGGCAGAGGGGCTGGAATTTGATGGTCTTTAAGCAGAATTAGATGGTCTTTAAGGTCCCTTCCAACCTAGGTGCTCATTGTGGGGTCACCACATCTCGAGTGCTTTTTTCACAGCCTCCTTCATGCAGAGAACATCTCAAAGTTGACATCTCCAAGCCTCCCTTCTCTCCCATGAAATCCTTGCTGGAGACTGTCACTGCTCCGGAGCTTGAGCTGCTGAACTTAAAAAGGAACAGAGGAGTTATTTGCAGGATGCATGTTGGGAAGAGGTTAAACCTGACAACTCAGCTACGGAGCCTTCTCCAGGCAAGGAGAATGTGCAGAACTGAATCCTATTTTCCCTCTTCCTCAGCTGCTGGAGGAAGCATCACCCCCTGAGCTCCTGGATTTTAACCCCATTCTGCAGACATTCACTAAACATCCTCTCTCTAGCTAGTGAGGCCCCTCAGCACCCGTCCTTCATGGTCGTGGCTTGATCACCGGGTGGGGATTGGGAGGAAATGCCGGTTGGAAGGAGTCTTTCCCAGTCTCAGCATTCCAGGAGAGGAGGGAGAGGGATAATGCTGGGTCAGTACTTCAAGTGATTGCTCAGGACCAGTCAGGAACAACCAGAGCTGCAGTGCTCCAGCCAAGGGCTTTTTTTATCCTTCACAATCCTTGTTCTGGGAGATGTGTCTCATCTGACCTCCAAAGCAAAGCAGCCTCCCCTTCCTGCTGCACCTCTGAACTCCATCCGAGTTTGGGCAAATGTCAGGGCAGGGTGACAATCCCTTAGTTCACGGAGGGTATGGAAAAAGGAAGGTCAGGACGGGCAGGAGTTTACCAAACTTTTCTACCCCGCTCTAAAAAATTAGTCCTGATTTAAGCAGAATGATTGAAACCTCAATTCCAGCTCTTCTCAGCTGAAGGAGCTTTAGTGAGGTTCACTTTAGGTTTCCTTTAGTGAGGAACCTTATTTCCCCTACAGGTTCATTGAGATGCAGGGTGATGTTAGACCTGACAGTGACCATTTCTCATCCCCAGTGTCCCAGTTGAACAGTCTAACTGGTGCTAAGGACAGCTTTAGGGACAGACCCACTCTTCCTCATCCCACAGACAGACTGCTCTCGTTTGAAATGGTATTTTGGAGATCCTCTGGGCTGCAGCCTGCCTGGGATATCTCTCACAAGGACCAGGGTAATTGTTTTCCTGCTCCCAAGCTCTGGGCCTGGGGCCATCCTCAAGCCCGGAGCGATCTGCATCGATTCTCCTCCCCCGGATGCCACAAAGGTTCCCCTTTGCAGATCGTTGTCTCCTTGGTAACTGAACTACATCAAACCACAACGGGCTGAAACTCATCAGCCGGCAGAGCCCGAGCCGTGAGAGGGGAAGGAGGGAGAAGGACATGGGAAGGATGTGGGAAGCCTTGGTCTGGCTCGTGAGGAGCATCATGCAGACGGACCCTCCAGGATTTTTCCCAGCTCCTGCTACAGCTCCCGTGCATGACAGGTGTCTAAGACCTCACCTGCCCCTTCCCAACATTCTCTGCTTGAGGAAAACTTTGGTGTCTCCAGCCACTGCCTCATCCACCCCTGATGGATCCCACACACCTGTCTCCAGTTGTTCTGAGCCCTTCCTGCTCCTACAAGAAACTTGATTATGGGAAGCAGTGGACAAGTCCCAAAATTAAATCTAGGGTATCTGCTTAGTTCTCCCCTCTGGCTGTGGGTGAAGGTGCTTCTTTGGGGATGTTAGTTGGGTGTTTTGGGTTTTCTTCCCTCCCCCTGTTTGGTGTAACTTTGGTTTTCTTTCAGCATCCCCGGGCTGTTTGCTTTGCAAGCAAGTCTGGAAGGTCTGCCTAATTTTGGCCTTAAATCAGAACCGAGAGAGGAAAATGCTACAGAACAGTAAAGAGTAGTTTTCCCCTGACAAAATTAATCACTCTGCTCCAGGCATCTTTTTCATTTGTTCTTCACTCCTGGTCTCCTTTTCTTCTCACTCACCTTCTGAGTCTGAATCTCCTCTTCCCCTTCCAAGGGGACCTCAGCACAAAAGTCACCTTGCAGACCCTGTCACCAGATATTCAGAAAATTCAGACCCAAGACAGAGGAGAAAAAAACCCCAAACATCTCAAACTGGAGTGAGCATGCAGTGATCTCAATTCCTCCATCTTCGGAAGGCTGGGCAAAGGAAGGAAGAATCTCATCAAAAGACTTCTTTGCTTTTAGTATATTTTATATATATATATATATATACACATACATTTGGGTTATTTTAGTTATTTTTTTTCCCTGGCAATGACTTCAAGGGGTAGAAGTCAGTACGGGCAGAGGCGTTTAGGAGCTTAAGGAACCAAAGTCCCAACTCCTCCTGATTCAATTCCTCTACAAACAGCACCAGTTGTACTTTTGGAAGGACATCATTAGACAAGCATTTTCCCTCCAGCCCCTGGCAAGAAGTCAACATTTGCATTTAAATAGTTCTTTTGCTACCAAACAGAGCCGTGTTACAGAATAGCGGCACGGAGATAAAGATTCCTTTAAGACACAGAGAGAGGTAGAGGGGGAAATCTTAACCTCAATGAAAGCCCAGCCCATTTCCCATGTGCTGTCAGCAGAGGAGAGGTTATTTATGCATCCCAGAGTGTGCCCGCTGAGATATAATCTACTGCTCTCAGGAGCCTCTGCTTGCTGGAGGTGGAATTATAAGAATTAAAAATTACAAGCATAAAACAAGGCCAGTCTAAAATGAAGTATTACCCAGTGGGTGTAAATAATTCATGGGCGAAATAACCCTCCTGGGGCCCCCATTGATTCATCTCACTCCACAGACGCAGAGAGGGATAATCTGTTGGAGGGGCATTGGGAAAACCTCCGCGGTGCTTTCGAGGGGCCACGGTGGTTTCTGAGGGGCTCTGGGCCATGAACGGCTCCGTGGGGAAGGATCGGTGACGACACAAAATCGACTTTCCTCTGACGATAAAACCTTTCTCAGAGCTGGCCGAGGGAAAAGAAAACACCGTGGTGAAGGGGGGGGAAAAAAAAAATCGTGTTTTACTCCTGTGCTCCAAGCAGCGAGTGCCAGTAATTTGCCCTGCGTGTGCAGAGATCCCTGAAGGGCCCAGCAAGACCTTCTCTGGCAAATATTTGCCTTTCAGCACCAACAAATCCCTTTCCAAAGGAAAAGCCTGGCTTTTAGGAAAGGTTTTTCTAGGTCTGCTGAGTGCAGGCTGGCTGTGTCTGGGGGTAGAGGTGGAAAGCGGACGAGGGGTGGGAAGGACCTGGAAATCTCACCCAAGCAATGTTTGGGGCCATAATGGAACAGTGGGGATGAGAGCTGGCTGCTCCCTGAGAGGAAAGATGCTGTCACCTCTTTTCTGAGTGCTTGGGTGATGCCTTGAGTGGCTACCTAGAAACAGAGACTAGACAGGAGTAAGGGAAAAAAGGCGGATATTTATTTGAAAGGCCTTCAAAGGCACACCCTGGGGAGCCAGAGGCTCCTCTCAAAATGGACTCTAAGATGGATGACAGGTCACGAGTTCTTCACACTTTTATAGGTTTGGTTCATCTGCATATCAGCATAAATTTGCCAATTAAAACTTTAGCTAAACGATGTCATTTCCCCAAGCTTACCCTCTTTCTCAAGATGTTGGTTTACACATTTTGGGCCTAGGACAGTCTGGGTGTCCTTGGAGAGCAGGCCTGGAGAGGCTTTGTTCTGACTGCCTGGCATGGGAGAGCAGCAGCGAGCAGCTGCAAGGAACTTCAGAGTTACACACCAGGCAGTGCAGGATTTGAAAATTATAAAAGTGAAAACCCAAGGTGTCATGGGGACATGGGTTAGTGGTGCACCTGGCAGTGCTGGGTTAATGGCCGTGTCATCAAAACTGCAGGAAAAACAAAAACTCTCCTACAACATTATTACTGTTTTTTTGGTTTTTTTGGGGTTTTTTGATGTTAGAGAATTAAGGCATTATTTTATTCTGGGCAGGTTGTGCAACGGAAATTATTTCATCCACACATTGCCCGGGTTGTGCAGAGAAAATCACTCCATCACACACGATCTTTACTAGATTTTTCACATATTTTATACAGTCAAAACCCAGAGAAATTCACTGGTTCAATGCTCATTGGTCCCAAGTAGTGCAGTTCTTCGTATTTGGGTTCCTATTGCTTGTCGATCCCTTCACCTTCGATGTTAATCAGGTTCTCGTTCTTCCTTCTCTTATTCTTCCTTCTCTTATCTCTCTTTTCCCACACCAGGGGTCTCAGACCATGCCAGGGGCGATGTTTGGAGTTGATGTTTGTTAATTGTTGTTATCTTTTGTATATCTTCTGTGCTACTCCCAGTCTGTCGATGTTCAGCTCATCAGGCCTCGAGTGCTGAAAAAATCTTTTGAAAACAAACTTCAACTTCTTTCCCCTGGGGCAAAGGTGAACAAAACTTCAGACTGAGGCTATGTGAAAATTTTAAATTTTGTATCATTTCCCACAGTTGGACTCAATGACCTTAGAGGTCTTTTCCAGCCTTAATGATTCTGTGATTCTGTTTTACGGTTCCAAGTCCATGGTTCACAGCTGGCTGTCCTGAGAGACTGAACCAAGGCAGTTTTACCTGGGAGAGCACGAGGAGAAAAGTGCTCGCCTGTCATGAATCTGTGGAGCCACTCGTGGCAGGCCACTGAAGAATCCGTGGCTCCAGAAACAAATCCAGCAGATTTATAGAGTAAAAAATCCATTCATGGAGATTAAAAAAACAAATTCCCCCCCTCTGAGCAGAGCACACATTTTGTGTCTGTCAGTGTGCCCACCGTGGGTCCAAATGAGGCTCCTTTACCTACAACTCTTTAAGTGGCAGAAATATTAGAATCAGAAAATGATTAAGGTTGGGAAAATCTCTGAGATCTTCAGTTCTAACTGCTAACCCAGCACTGCCAAGGCCACCGCTGAACCATGTCCCCAAGGGCCACAACCACACATCTTTAAAACACTTCCAGAGATGGTGAATTCACCACTTCCCTGGGCAGCCTGTTCCAGTGCCTGACCACCCTTTCCATGGAGAAATTTTCCCTAAAATCCGGTCTATAAACCTGTGCTGGTTAATTTAATCCTGTCCGATTATTTGCTTTGCTCCTCATCTCCCCGGTGTGCGTCCTTAGCAGGGCTTCTGTCTGTGCTGGAGTTTCAGTGCTAGACCAGAGTGTTTTCTTTTGGGAGGGTTTCATTTTGGGTGATGTCTTTATTAGCCTGTGCAGTTGTGTACAGATGTGTGAGAATGGTGAGGAATGAATGAATGAATTTTGGGATGTTTAATGGAAAAAAAAATCCTGTCTCGTGCACATCTCCCAAAAGCTGTAGCTCTCTCAGTCACCTCTAACCACACCAAAGGATTGTCCTGCCTGGATTTATCACCTACTGGACTTTCCCTGGTGGACACTTGGTTTCTTCCAATAATTCTTTTCATTTTTTGAGCTGGTTGAGGGCATTTTCCCACTTTGTTTTCCAGACAGAATAGCTGGAGTGAGGTAGTTTGTACCTGCAGTTCATAGCAGCAGACACTCTCCTGTTTTCTGGGGTTCTGCAAAGCTGGTGAACCAGTAAGCAAAAGGTTTCCTGCAAGTCAGAAACTGATTCTCAAGACAAGAAAAGGTTGATTACCTTAGGAGGAAGAGAAGAGCCAGAGGAAATACTGCTTGGACACTCAAGGGCGCTTAAAGATCTTTGAGAAAGGAAATGAGTAAGAAAAGAAGTCAGTGTTTGAAAGGAGGGGACACAGCCCTGTGTGCTGGGATTATTCATTCTCAAAGGAAACATAAACGAGCTAAACAAGGAAAATGCCACGCAGAGATCACACATTGTTTTTAAGGACAGGCCCCTAGACGTGATCCCTGCTGCTGAGCTGTGACCCAGCTCCCAATCAATCTCTCCTTCCTGAAATGTCACTAACCTGCACTTAAGTGCAATAAGCCTTCCCAGCCTAATTGAAATTCTGAGCCAGAGTCAGGAGACATTTGCTTCAAGTAGTGTTTTAATTGTCTGCTCCCCAGGCTGGTAACAGAATATTTTGCGTCTTGTATTATTCAGGGAGACACCAGAGCTCAACCTTTCCCTTCAGGCTCGTGCCCCTCCTGCCTTGGGTTGCTGTTTTGTTCTTTATTTGGCCTCTGCTCACGCATTACCTGCGTGAATCCTCGTGTGCCTGCTCAGCCAGGGATCAGAACCATCCAATCTGCTCGGATACAGCTTTTTGATTCCACTTTTTATCTAGAAATAGATAATTTCCGGGAGGCATCAGGCCGAAACCAGGCCCCTGGGCTTCTGTAGCCTGGAGTTATTCTTTTTTTCTTAGGTTTAAGAGAATTCCTTTTTCCCAAGCCCTTGTCATTATAACTTTCCATGCACCAGTTGCTGTAACCAGATTATTCTGGCAGAGAGTGGAAGAAGACTCAGATTCCCTCTGGCTTTTCCCTGTTCTCCCACAAGTGCTGCACTGGGGCCATGTCCAGAAACTTGTGCACAAAACCAGGTGGAAGTTCTGGAAGTCACCACAAAGCGTTGGATAAGGCCAGGCATCCTGAAGAAGAGGTAAAATGGGCCTTAAAGACCGTCCTAATCTTTCTGGTCCTGTTGAACTCTCGTTGGCATTGGGCCAAATCCCAGTCAGTGCTGCAGTTTGGAGGAGCTGGGTGATGCATTTCCCTGTGAGAATCTTCCTGTCCTCCCCCTGGAGGGGATCCTACAAATGCCCAGCAAGGACTCGGCCGTGGCATCACCTATAGACCAGAACAGAGCAGCAGAAAAACCTTCCTTACCTGCCTTACCTGTTTTATGTGGGCAGGTGCCACACCTGTCCCAAGAGGTGGCTTTGTTACAATCTCTTTCTGGATGAGATTGTGACTGTGGGGTCTGGTGGGGTTTTTGGCTCCAACAGGTTTAGTGAGAACCACAGGGCTGTCTCCAGCTGGGATCTGTGTCCATAGATCATGGCCACAAAGGGCAAAATTCGTCCTTCCTCTTCCAGTTTCAGCACCTTCCTACATCATCCTCTTTCCCATCATTACCAGAGACGCTCCCACCTTGGAAATCAGGCAGAGGGAAGATGGCTCTTCTGAGGTCACGCGTGAGATTTCTGTCAAGCCTGAGCAGACACCCAGAGTCCTGTGATGCTGCTGGCCCTGCCCCTGCAGAGCTCCCTGCACACCTCAGGTTGCCCCGGGTTCAGTTTGGTCTGCAAGGGACACCTGAGGTCCTGTCCTGAGAGGGGACTGCCAAAGGGACAGTTGGATGTGGCTGTGAGTCAGCAGGAGCAGGAAAGGCACCTGCATAGAGCGAGTTCACCACCTGCCTGCGGCAGGCAGGGCTGTTCCTTCCCATTTTATACAGCTTTGGCTCGTGGTTCCTGCTCCTTTTAACCACTTGTGGTTCTCTGCCATCTCTCAGCCCTGGTGAGAGAAGGATTTCTCCGACCAAAAAACAGCCTCGATGTCTAAGGAGGCCATCTGGTCTCCTTCAATAATCAGCAGAGAGAAATGAGTATTTCTAGCATGATGGCCAAATAGAAAGTCCTTATTTTCAGAGTTCTTGTTTTTCTCCTTTATTCATGAAGTGTCCAGGTGGACAGATCTGCACCACAGACCTCTGAAACCACCTGGGCTGTTTGTTGCTCACCTGGCAATGCTCTACAGCAGGGTCTGTGACCTTGCAGTGAGCTCAGAATACAGATCAGGCTGCTTTTCTCTTACTCCCCTTTAAATCCTTCTCTGCAGGGAGAAGCCACCCTCGTGAGGGGAGGAAATTGTGTTTTATGTGTAATTGATTTGGAGTTCCTCAGAGCTCTGTTCTCCTGTCAATGCCCGAACAACCCAGTGCTCCAGGCTGCAGAGGTGGAGACATGAGCTATGCCTGTTATTCACGGGGCTTGCACTCACTCTTCCCACTAAGATCAAATTCACAGTCTCTCCATTTTCCTTTTTTTTTCTTGCTAATTTCTTTTTTGGGTGTAGCTTCACTGCTTTCTTGCTCTCATTCCTACACATTCCCACTCTGCCTTTTGAGAAGGATTGTGAAAAAAAAACAAACCCAAGGGCTGATAACGACGTTGCATTGGACACATCTGGACAGTTTTAGGGGGTGAAGCCCCTTCCCACAATCTTTCCTCGTGATCCAGCTTTTCCAGCACCATTTCTTATGCTGAGCTCCTACTTTGAAGTCCACACACGCTCTTCGCTCCCACCAGGAGACACCAAACAGGCTCAGCCTCCAAATTTGGACCCTTTATTTTTGATATATAAAGTCAGACCACTTGAGTACCACCCATGGAAAGCTTCTTTGTTTTGGTGGCAATAAATGGGCTGCTCCTCACATTTAGCCTGTTTTATCCCAGGAAACCACAATGGGAAGTGCAAGGAGCACTTTGCTGAGAAGAAATGGAGATACACAGACACTTCCATCTATCAAGATATGCTGCCTGTGTGAAGTGAGAGTTGCTGGGCAAAAATCACATTAGGGATGGGTAAAAGCCAAGTCCAGGTGTGCAGGGCTGAGATGTTTGCTTTGGTGGCAGCTGGCACAGCTGGGAAGAGCTGGTGCTGTTCCTGGTGCCTGGGTAATCCCTAAAAATATCTCACAGCTGTGTAAAATCCATGGGTTGTGCCAGATCTACACTTGATCCTGCTAAACAGCTCGGCCAGTAGATGTTGCTCTTGGCTCATACTGATGTGCTCAAAAAAAATAAAAAATAGATGTATCCAACCTGAGACATCTGGGAATCCTCTGGAGCCAGGCGGTGCAGATCCATCCTTCACCAGCTTCCTGCTTTTGGCCTCCATGGGCCATCCTGGATGACCCCACAGAAAAGTAAAATACAGCACATCTCCTCAGACAGTGGGCACTGGTAATTAGTAGACATAATTATGAGAGGTTGTTTGCCTTTGTGTGAAGTGAGAGTTGCTGGACAAGCGGTCGGTGTCTCTAGGGGAGGTTGCATTCATAGAATCACGGAAAGGTTTTGGTTGGAAGGGACCTTAAAAATCATCCAGTTCCACCCCTTTTCCATCTTCCACTATCCTGGGTTGCTCCAAGATCCATCCAACCCGGCCTTGGACACTTCCAGGGATGGGGCAGCCACAGCTTCTCTGGGCAACCTGTGCCAGGGTCTCGCCACACTCTGAGTGAAGAATTTCTCCTTAATATCGCACCTAAATCTCTCCTCTGTTGCTTTAAAACCACTCCTGCTTGGCCTATCATTATCTGTCCGTGTAAGAATTCACTCTCCCACCTTTTTAAACCCCCTTTAATTACTGGAAGGCTGTGATGGGTTTATCCAAAAGGGATTTAGCCATGTTCCTCATTTCATGGAGTGCTATAGGAGAGGGAATCACTTGGTGCACTGGCTCCCCACCCTGAATAGTCCTGGCAATCCAGGATAACCCAGCCACTCCTGACTCCTCCGAGCCCTAAAGGTGACAAAAGGGAAAAAAGGAGGCAGGGAAACCTTCCACCATTCTGCCTCCATCCTCTATTCTCATCTGGATTAATTTCCAGTCAATCTGGGGAATGTGCTGGGAGGAAATCACCGCCCTTGGTCCGCCCAGATCCCGCCTGTTTGTTCAGACAATCTCGTAGCTCAGGGACGTTTGTCTGCCTTCCCCCTTAGAAAAAAAAAAAATAGCTAATGCACATGATGATTAGCAATTAAGCAGGGTCAATAACTTGTAAAGTGGTCTGAATCTCTGTCTATCTGTTAAGAAACCCTCTTCTCTCCCCTCTCCACACACACTCGTCTCCCTCGCTCTGTAGCTCCAATCACAGCAGTAATTAGGCACAGCCTAGCGCAGGCTCTCAGGATCAAGGACTGTCTGTGACTGTTTTGCCCATGGAGTGCCAATCCCAGAACGAGCCTCATCTTACTCAAGGCCTCTTAACACTGCTGGAATATAAATGGAAAATAGGAACAACAGGAAAAGTAATTTACAGATTCCTGGGTAAATGCTGAGCCTTCGTGGCATCTCCTCATCTGTGATGGTTTAGTGGCTCAATTCTCTGCCTTTCTTCTCTTAAGCAGAACCTCAGACTAAGAGAATTCCACATCAGATTTGTCTCTAGGAACGAAGGGGTTTAAGCCTTTAAGACCTTGATCTCTCAGGGCTGAAGATTATGGGTATGAGGGACTGGATCAGCAGACTCAGGGTCAAGAAATACTCATGGGGATGCTTTCATTAGAGAAAAGGTTTTCTTTTAGTGGTGATTACAGAAGAAATCACCACCTCAGGAGAGGGAGGCCTCACCTGTATCAAGGTAATGTCTGTTCTACATCAAGGGATTATAAAGAACAAGAGCTTAGCTCCTGTTTGGTTTTCAAGCTAAAAACACAGGCTGAGACCACAATTCTGCTGCCTGCAGGACCACACGAACTCCCTTTGGCATTTCCTTGTGCCGCTCTGGGACTTTGAAGGGACATAACAGACACGTGTGAATAACCCCCGCCCACCACTGATAGAAAAGGCGACGACTTTGGGAACGGGTCGATTACAAATCAGGCCGAGAATTGCTTTGTTCATTCTAATCCAGTGTCTCTGAGGGACCTGTGAGCAAATTGCTGTGCCTGCAGTCTGTTTTACAGTGCTGCAGCTTCAGCTTCCCAGCAGCGATGCTAAGGACTCACATACCACACCTTAATGCCAAAAGATCAATGTTAACCTCGTCATTGTAATGCTGGTAAAGGCTGATGATATTGATTTCTTGCCCTTGATGCCAAGGCATGTTGGGTACCACATGATGATAATCCCAGATGCAGAACTGCAGCTGCTGCCTCCTAAAACTCTCATTAAGCAACCTGGAAGCAGCTTCTCATTTGGGTGCCTCCAACGGTATCGCCGCCTTCTCCTTGGACTGAAGAAATTGGGGATTTAGGATGATATTCTGTACTTAGAGAGTGGTGAGGCCCTGGCACAGGTTGCCCAGAGAAGCTGTGGCTGTCCCATCGCTGGAAGTGTTCAAATCCAGGCTGGATGAGGCTCTGACCAACCTGGGATAGTGGAAATTGTCCCTGGCCATGGCAGGATGATATTTAAGGTCCCTTCCAACACAAACCATCCAAAGAATCCATGATTTTATGATCCCAAACCCCACTGTGTTGGGGAAGGGATTTCCCTTCTAGACGTGCTTTCCCCAAAGGTGCTAAAAAAAAAAATTTTTAAAGGCATTCATTACCTGTAGGGCAGAAAACATCGGATTAAGCTGAAATCCTGAAAATTTTACTGGACCTTGCCTTGGCCTGGTCTAGTGGGAGGTGTTGGAGGGTTGGAACCCAATGATCTTTAAGGTCCCTTCCAAACCAAACCATTCTACGATTCTATGATTTCACTTGCCCCAATTTTTCCCTCACCTCACCCTGGCGTTACGCGAGCCAGCCATTCTGGGTGCCCCCCTCTTAGCGAGGGGACTTGGAAAGAGGCAGAGGCACAGAGACAAGCCTGAAACCTGCTCCCTTCTGCAATGGAAAACACGAACAAGGCGTCGAGGGCAGAGCTGGGAATGGCAGCCTCTGCCCAGCGAGGCGGCCTGGATTGGCATCTCTCTGTGCAGGGTGAGTGTGCCCAACAGTTCAGAGAAGGAGAGGACACCGATGGGAGAAATGCCTGCTCACAACCTGCTTGTTCCCCAGCCTTCCTCAGAGGTGACCACACAGAAACCACTTTCATGTGGTTTTCAGCAGCCTCCGTTCACCTCCCTGGCAAAATCCACATCGCTGACATCTCTGTATGAAGAGGGTTTGGCTGTGCCTATCAAAATGTAGGCACATGCCCATCGCCATTAAATATTTGGTTTAATAGTGCCAAGGTGCTGCCTCAGCACTGGATTGGAGATTTTCTTTTCTGGCTCTATCTCAGGAGCAGTTCGTGGAGCCAGGAGTGCTGGGAGACACAAATTGTCTGGTGTCCTCATCAAAACTGCTCTGAGAGGGAGACACTTGGCTCCTGGGTTGCCTCCCTGTGTGATTTTCTCTCTGTCGTCCTGGAAGATGTTCAGCTGAAGAGAGTTTGACTTCTCTCAGTGTTGTAAAAATACCGTAGGTGAGACTTTTAGCTTTACAGCAGCTCCCCAGTTCATCTCACAGAAGCAGTAATGGCACAGCCCTGCCTTGCAGTGCTCTTGTGATGAGGAATATGTCACAGCTCGTGGAGGAGTGAGAAACGGCGGTCTTGGGGATCATAGGAATCCAAGAGGTGGAAATGCTGTCCAGGGAACAAGATGGAATTGCACGGGCTCACAGAGTTCTGGGTGTTACAATATTTAATGGTGTTCACGGGTTTATGCAGTGTTCTGAGAGTGTTTTAGAGGTGAAAGCCAAGGCCCTTCAAGCCAGGAAAGATGGAACAGAGAATCACTGAATCATTTAAGTTGGAAATGCCCTCCAAGATCATCGAGTCCAGCCATTAACCCTGCACTGCCAAGCCCGCCACTAAACCACGTCCCCAACAGATCTTCCAAAGACATGAAAGGAAATTTCACAAACGCTGTCCCTTGATTTCCTTTCATGAAAATCGATGGTGACCCTGGTATCAGGGAAGGTTTCAATCATCTTGGGCTGCACAGTTAGACTTGAATGGGACATTAGCACGTGGCTGTGCTAATGCGTCCCCTCTGTGCTTTGCCCTGGGGTCTGCAGCAACGTGGAGAAGCAAACAGTGCGTGAACCCAGCTGTGGTGTGATTTATACAACTTCAGAGAGGTTCAGGGCGGGGAAGAATTTCATTCCTCCCTGGTGGTGCAGGCTGGATTTCTCTTCACAAGCCTGTTCTCTGATATTTTGCCTGCTCTGCTTTGAAACGAGTTAAGTGATTAGGCCTCTGGCTTTCTTATGGGAAGATCCTTCCACGGTTTCATTTGATCTCCTGCTCCAGACTAAACACTCCCTTTCTCGTTTCCCTGCCCACCTCCCCCACCATTTCCACATAAATAATCTCTCTTTATCCCTAGTGTTTCATTTACAGGGATTCATGTAATAAGCACAGCTTTATGCTGGGTTTCCTTGAAAGCTGCACACTGGCCTCATTTCCATCTTCCTTAAGTCATTCGTAGAGCAGAGGGAGATTGAAGCTGGTCCTAAATGTTTGTACAAATTTGACCTCCTTACCTTCATTTGCGGGGACTTGTGAATGCTGTGGGAATCAGTGGCAGCTTTGGCCTTTGAAAAATGATTGTCATTTATTTGGGTGGCCAGAAGTGAGTGACCTGAGCAGATTTTGGAAATTTAGGTGATGGGAAATCCTGGCTTGACCTCGATCTGGCTGTGCCCTGACCACATCTCCATGAAGGAGAGTCATGGTGTTAAGGTAGGAAGAGGCCAAGTAACTGGGAAAGTTCCAGGAACCATCTTGTTGGCTAGATCAGGGGTTTTTTGGCCCAATATCCTTTCATTAGCAGTGCCTACCAAGAGAAAATAGCAGAACAGGAGAAACATACAACATCCAGACAGCCTGAAAGGAGGTTGTGGCCAGGTGGGGCTCAACATCTTCTCTCAGGCATCCAGCAACAGGAAGAGAGAGAATGTGCCAGGAGAGATTCATATTGGACATCAGGAAGAATTTCTTCACTGAAAAGGTTGTCAGGCATTGGAAGGGGCTGCCCAGGGAGGTGATGGATTCACCATCCCTGGGAGTGTTCAAGAAATGACTGGGCGTGGCACTGAGTGCTGTGGTTCGGTCAACAAGGTCAGAGGTTGGACTCGATGATCCTGAAGGTCCTTTCCGACTTTGTACAACCCAGCAGCTTGAAGCCCAGGGAACTTCTGGGCAAGAGGTGCTGGGTTTGTACCTATTACCATTTATGGGTCTGTCTTTCATGCATTTCCCCAGTTATGTTTTATATTCATGGAAATTTTGGTGCCTTTTCGTGCTGTGAAAGCATCGCATCGTTTGACACCGCTCTGTGCCCGTAAATTATGTCCTTCACTGGTTCTGCACCTGCCTCCTGCCAGTTTCATTTGACACCCCTCAATTCCAGTACTGGAAAACTCAAGGAGCAGCCAGTCCCTGGTGACCTCCCCCTGGCAGCTCATGGACTTTTAATGGACATTTATTATTTTTCTCCCCTCAGCCATCTCCTTTCCGTGGAGGAGAGCTGAACAATTATGGAATGGTTTGGTTTGCAAGGGGTCTTAAAGATCACCTCGTTCCAACCCTCCTTTCTTGTTCAGGGACACTTTCCACTATCCCAGGTTGCTCCAAGTTCCATCCAACCTGGCCTTGGACACTTCCAGGGATGGGGCAGCCACAATTTCTCTGGAAAAACTGTGCCAGGGCCTCACCATCCTCACAGTAAAGAATTCCTTCTTGTTATCTAATCCAAGTCTACCCTCTTTCAGCTTAAAACCATTCCCTCTTGTCCTGTCACTGGATGTCCTTGCAAGGAATGATCTTGCTTTTTAGGGAGCTCGGGGCATCGTTTTTGCTATTAATGTGCACAATCTGCAGAACAGCAAAGTGTTGCACTGGATTTATGTTGGAAAGGGCAGAGAAGGAACCACTGGAGCAACACACTTGTGCTGCTGTTGGCTTTCATCGCATGGGACACGAGGAGGAGGGGACATCCTCCTGAAAGATTCCTCTCCTTTTTTTTCCACAGAAGGAACAAACTGAATGTGTGAATTTCCAGGGAACGATCACTGGCTGGTGTAATAGAAGGATGTCTTCAAAATAGCCCCTTCTGGACTTGCTCTTTTCCAGCACAGTAGAAAGGAGAGACAAAGGAGCAGCTCCCTCACTTACCCCATTGTATAACAAATTTAGGATTCAGATGGTATAAGACAATCTCACTCTCGATCTCCCTTCAGTATCCTTCCCCCTATTTGCATAAGAAATGACTTTTTTTCCACCCATTTGCTAATTGAGATGATTCAGAAACTGCAATATAAATTCCATTACAAATATTCCCAGTGGTAGCACACAGAGCTGCGGTGGGGTTTTTGCAGTCTGGACATGTTTTTCAGACACAAAGTGCCCTGACCTGCCAAGATGGAGACAGCTGCCAACAAGACGTGTCTTCAGCTGGGGTCAGTGAGAGGCTAAATCCAAAAAAGCAAAATCGGAGGTGGATGTGGAGTGTCAGCAAAGCCCCTTTTGCAGTGCTCTATTGATTGTCTCGTGTTGATTCCCTAGTTTTTGCTGTTGTCACTGCCATCTGATTTAAGGGATTGCTGTTAAATTATAAGGCATGACTGACTGACTGGCATCTGAGACACATTGCAGCTGTCAGCTGCAAAGATAAACTCCGGATCGGGACGCAAATCTTCCCAAAGATCAAGGGTGTTTGGACGAGGTGTCTAAGTGGAGTCCTCTCAGCTAATTTGCAGTAGGAAAGACCCATTCTTTTGGCGTCTCTGCTTAGGATTCAGATTGAGAGATGCCAAGTATGAGCTCGCTGGTTGATGTAAAATATCTTGGAATTTTCTCCATTTAACCGGAGAATTAGGATGCATTGGGTCAGCCTTGCATGAAAAGTAATTAGGTTTAGTCCATGATCATGATAAGAACTGACTGAGAAGGATCAAAAAGCTCTTTAGAATCTGAATTAAAGGCCTCCCTGAATGATGGGCACTCAACCAGCCACGAGCCTCAGATGCAACAGGCACCTTTGTTAAAACACATTCTAGGAGCTTGGGCTGTTCTCCAAAAATAAAAACTACGAGTTAAACCTGGCTGTGTGATCAAGGTGACAGCTGCTGGTTGTGATGGGAACCTCTGGAGCTGGAGGAGTGAGCCACAGCTCCTCCAGTTTAGGGGAATAAAGGACAAAATGAGAGAACTCTGTGGTTCTACGGGGCCATAGCTGAGAAAAGTGGGAACAGGTTGGGTGTGTGACCTTCAGAGCCAGTGCCTTTGAAAAGCAAAATCCTTTATAGAGCAGTTGCAGCAGCCTCATTATTTCTGGATTAAGGACAGATGGCAACTCAACCCGCATCGATCAGCGGGAGCAGCAGTTTGCTGAGAGCTCATGGAACGGGACTCCAGGGGTAACAGAGACTGTCTGCAAAGGGTCCCATTAACTTCAGAGCAAGTCTGCACTGCATTTCATGTGTATTCCTCGCTTCCCAGCAGCAAAAAATACCCGAAATGGAAGAAACGGGCAGATCAAGGGATTGTGTGGTGGGCAAGTGGGGATGAACGCTTTCTAGAAGATGGGCAGTCCATGGGGGCTGTGTCAGCTCAACAGGCAGAGAGTGAGGGATGGACTGAGGGATGGGGCAGCTGCGCAGCCTCTGCAGGCACCACATCACACTCGTGTCCTTCCTGCAGCTTCTGCATTGGGCTCAAAGCATCTGTGTGACGCCACAGCCATCGCAGTTCGTTCCACAGCCACTGCAGATCATTCCACAGCCACTGCAAATCACTCCACAGCCACTGCAGATCGTTCCACAGCCACTGCAGATCATTCCACAGCCACTGCAGATCGTTCCTCAGCCATTGCAGGTCGTTCCACAGCCACTGCAGATCGTTCCTCAGCCATCGTAGGCCATTCCACAGCCACTGCAGATCGTTCCTCAGCCATCGTAGACCATTCCACAGCCATTGCAGATCGTTCCATAGCTGTTGTAGATTGTTCCACAGCCATTCCAGATCATTCCACAGCCTCTGCAGATCGTTCCACAGCCACTGTGGATCATTCTTTTCCTAGAACCATGGCATCATTAAGGTTGGAAAAGACCTCTAAGATCACGGAGCCCAAGCTCCAGTATAGCACCCCCACCGTGTTCACCACCACCATGTCCTCAAGTGCCACATCCACACCTTGTTTGAACACTCACAGGGATGGTGACTCCACCTCTTCCTCGGGCAGCCTGTTCCAGTGCTTAACAAACCTTTCTGCAAAGAAATTTTTTAGAATATATAATCCAAAACTCCCTCTGGCACATCTTGAGGCCATTTCATCCCGTCACTTGATACCTGGGAGAGGAGACTGACGCCCACCTGACCACAAGCTCCTGTTGGGGAGCTGTAGAAAGAGCTAAGATCTCCCTTCAGCCTCCTTTTCTCCAGGCTGAGCCCCACTGAGCTCCCTCAGCCACTCCTTTCCAGAAGCCTGATGCAGCAGTGGGCACAAGAACCCCGTATTTTCCTCAAGGCAGAGCCTTTTTCCCCTCCTGAAAGGCGAGATGGGAATAACTTCATATAATAGACCCTTAACCACTTGTTTACAGCTCCACTAAAAAAGACAAATCACTTGAAGCACTGAAGGACTAGACCCAGGAAAAGGAGGGGAATTTCAAAAGGTTTATCTGACAGCCAATAAACAAGATAAATGACATGCAGCATTTAATTTGTCAGGACCACGGTACAACCTGATGATAAAAAAGGACTGCTCCATAAAGTGGGGAATACCTTTGTCCTGGTTGTAAATGCCTGGGTTGATTTACTAAGTGCCCTGGTACTTCTCTAGCTCCTCTTTAGTACTCTCAAATGGGATGGAAACTGAGGAATAAGGAGAGGAAGGAAGTTATCTGTGCTCAGCCTCGTGAACTGATCTCATTCCAGTTAAGGATTTGAGGTCATGACTGTGTTTATCTTACTTTGACTGTCTCTCCCGTTGTTGAGGATAAGCAAAGTGAGACCCCCACCTGCAGAGCTACCCCAGCCCTGGGGCCCAGCACAGGCAGGACCTGGAGCTGCTGGACCAAGTCCGGAGGAGGCACCAGGATGATCAGAGGGATGGAGCAGCTCTGTTGCGAGGAAAGGCTGAGAGAATTGGGGTTGTTCAGCCTGGAGAAGAGAAGCTTTGTGGTGACCTAATTGTGGCCTTCCAGTACCTGAACAGAGCCAACAGGAAAGATGGAGAGGGACTATTTGCAAAGGCCTGGAGTGACAGGACAAGGGGGAATGGCTTCAAACTGAAAGAGAGCAGGTTTAGGACAGATATTAGGGAGAAATTTTTCTCTGTGAGGCTGGTGAGGCCCTGGCACAGGCTGTACAGAGAGGCTGTTGCTGCCTCATCACTGAAAGGGTTCAAGGCCAGGTTGGATGGGAATTGGAGCAACCTGGGATAGCGGAAGGTGTCCCTGCCCATGATCAATCATCAAACAAGATGATTTCAAAGGTCCTTTCCAACCCAAACCATTCCATGATTCTGTGATTTTATGATGTAAGAAATCAAATGCTGGCACCTTAATTTTCCCTTATTCTTTCCTGTAGAGAGACCAGGCAGCATCTATTTCTATGTATGTTTTAGGGGATCAATGCCATAATAGGTCATATCCCAAAACACAGGACTATTTGAACAATCCATCATCAAACTGGGGACACCACGACAGCCAATGACTCTGGGTCCTTATTTTGCTTACAAACACAATATAAAATAACTTTTAAAGGCACTGGAGCAATTATGCATCTTGTCTTAACAAAGAGCATCCCAAATAAATTGCAATCCAAGCCAAGGCTTGTGTGGAGCTGCTTTCTCCCTTCCCCAGCCTCACTCCTAATCTGCAAGGGCGTGAGACTAAAGAAAGACATCCTGAAAAGGGCAAGCCAGGAGTTGATTAACTCCTAAACGTGTCTGGTTACAGATATCCTATTGATCAGCTCGAGCCAGGCATTGGGATACCTCCCCTTCTGCCGATGGTTTCTCTTACAAACGAAACACAATCTGTCTCTCATCAGGAAATGGAAGAAAAGCCTGTGTTCCCATGCTGTTCAGAAAAGTGACGAGCACAGAAAGTGACTTTTGAGGGAAAGACAGTCTTCTTCAAGGTCAAATATTTGTTGTGTGCCGGTAACAACTCCATTTTCCAAGCTGCTGCCAGGGTCTGGGCACTTTGCTGGCAGGTTCACTGCCCTCCATTTCCATCCCGCTCTGTTTTTCCATGTTATTCTCATGATTAAGTATCTGAGCAGCTTCCATGGCCATCAGCAGTGGCAGTGTTGCTGAGCCTGTGTTTATTTTCTCTCTGTCTTGGAGGGAAAAGTTAAAACACAGCCAGGCTGGAGGCAGCAGAGTATAAACGCATGGGGTTTTTGCTGTGGAGTATTTGCCTATCCCTGTACAAGGGGGTGCTGATAATGCCCCTAAATTCTGAGCTGGCACCTGGTTGGCCTCGTTTTTCCATACAGAGCTGGTGTCCTGTCTAGGGCATGTAGGGACCAGCAGAGCCCAGAGCTCAGAGTACAGCCACGATTTCCTCATAAATAGCAATTCGTGGAGGCTGAGTCGGCTGAAGTGGATCATCTGCATCTCTGAATTCTCTGACTTTTGGCAAGGGAGAAAACAAAAAATAGGGGGGTGGTTATTTCATTTTTATTTTAAAAACCAAGAATTTTCCCAGTGTTTCCTGTCTTCAAAAAATCCCTGCATCTTTAGCTCGTTATCCTTATCTGTGCCTGAGCACAGCACACAGCTGAATCCCCTGGACCTGAAACATCTCCAAGGGTAGCTGTGGGTAATGAGAGAATTGACAGCAGGAAAAGCAGCCATGTGAAAGTGGCCACCTCTGGGCTGAAGGGCCACCTCTGCTCCTCCCCATGAGGTGGACAAACGATGGAGCAGGACAGTCAAGCCAAGGCTTATTTCAGCAGATTTTAGATTGCTGCATGCGGCCGATGAGGAGCGAACTGACCACTGAGGGATGTGACAGCTTATCCATCACCAGAAAGGATTGGATAATCCCCTGCTGTCTTTTACAACCCAGAACTCAGCCTTGCTGAGCTCCCTGCAGGCGTTTGGACTGTGGGAGGCGAGCCAGATTCAGATGGTCTTCACAGTCCATCCTGCCATCAGCATTTATGGATGTTCCACCAGGGCCAGTTGTTCTTGGCAGGTGGCTGGAAAGGCACAGGGTGGAGAAGGCTGCAGAGGCTCAGAATTTCCCTTCTTAAGTAGCAGGATCATCCCTGCAGCCAGGTGGATCCATCAGTTTTCAGGGCTGGAGATTGTGGTGCGATGGGGAAAGCTGAGTGTCGCTCTGAGCATGGCTGGGGAGAGGAGCCAAAAATGCACCTTCATCTTAGGGTGCTCACAGGCTGCTCCCTGTGGGTTCTACAAATGCCATTCCCATGTCATTCCCCCACCAAAGCTGTCCTTGAGAGCGGTGCCTCTCTGTGGCTGGTGGGGTCTGCAGTGTGGGGACAAGAAATGTCTTTTCTGGGGGAGTATGGGCAGTAGAACACTGATCCCTGCCCAGCTCTCTTCACATCGCGTGTTTGTGTGGTGGCAGGAAGAAGAGACACAACCTCACTGATGGTGGATTTGTACCTTGTAGTGGTTTTTGCTTGTGGCTTCTAGGGTTAAAAGCCATCAAGACACAAAATGGGCAGAGGGTCTTGTCAGAGAGCAGCTCTTTGGCACAGCAAG
Source organism: Oreocharis arfaki (assembly GCA_013398015.1). Classification (NCBI taxonomy): domain Eukaryota; kingdom Metazoa; phylum Chordata; class Aves; order Passeriformes; family Paramythiidae; genus Oreocharis; species Oreocharis arfaki. The sequence continues at coordinate 135,391 of VZRR01001040.1, forward strand.
CACAGGAAGAGCAGGACCAGTTGGAATCATAGAATATCCTGAGGTGGAAGGGATAGGATCACCAAAGTCCAACTCCTGGCTCTGCACAGAACAGCCCCAAAAACCCCACCGTGTGCCTGAGGGTGTTGTCCAAACACTTCTTAAACTCTGGAAATAGGAATAACTGAAGAGAAGTCAACGTAAAGGGAGGCAATACTCCTCCCTCCCCCTTCTCGACTTTCTGGGCTACCCTGCGGTGCCCAGTCCCACCACTTCTAAAGACACCCCAGTTTCAGGTCCTGGCAGCTGGTACACGGCAGGGTCTGCCAGGCCGGTGCTGCCTCGGCTCCCCGGGCACGGGGCTCTCCCTGAGGCTGACGGGGCTTTTCTGGATTTCGCCCAGGTGGTTGGAACTCGTGGTCGGCTTGGGGCGACTGCACCAAGGACTGCGGGGGCGGCCTGCAGACCCGCATGCGCTCCTGCAAGCCCCTTCCCAACGAGGGCCTGGCCTGCGAGGGAGTCCTGGAGGAAGGACGGCTGTGCAATAGGAAGGCTTGCAATAGTAAGTGGAGGCATGTTCCCTTGCACGCGCGGGGCCGGGGCGCCCTTCCCGGGAGGAGGAGGAGGAGGAGGAGGAGGTTGGCCTCGTGCCCGTAAAGGATGGAGGGTGCTCCAGAGGCTCGGGGAAGCTGCCCAAGGGCTGTGTTGGAGCAGCAAGCCCAGGGGAACGTGTGGATTCGGCTGTGCATGGTCCTGCCCATCCCTGCCTGTCTCGCATGCACGCGCGCACGTGCTGGCACAGTCTTCCCGCACCCTCCAGGCCTGCAGCCCAAGGGATTTATAGGGATCCATAAGCAGCCTTACAGCAGGTTTTCACATGCTGGTGGTAAATCTGCCGCGTCCTCAAAGGCATTTTTTTTTTCAGTTCTCCCAAATAATTAAAGCTAAGAGGGATGTTAATCTTGCTTCTTCTTGGTTTAGTTCAAGAGCAGTGACCCTGCCCCTTTCTTTTACAAGTGGAAGCCGCCGGTGATAAGACGTGGAGAAAGATCTGGCTGTTAGGAAGGGACTGAGTGACGCAAAGGCTTCAGTGGGTGCTCCTCTCCCCCTGTAATGCATCCTCTTTCCAGGTCCTCTTCTCCAGAGGACATGGGACAGAGTGCCCACACCAGTCAGATATCGGTGGGTTGAGCTGGTGAACCTCCAGCACGTTCATCCCCAGTTCTTCTCTTGCTTTGAGCCGAGTTGAGAGGGGGATGAAGAGGAAAAGCCAACTGCAGACACAGCTCAGCTCAACAAATACGAGCAAGTGGCTGATTATAATTATTGCCTTCTTTTTATTTCGAATTCAGAGTGGAGAATGTTTGGATAACTCCTCTGACTAGTCAAATAACTAAGGAAAGTTCAACTGTCTTCAAAGGCTGGGAAGTATCTCCTGATAAGGGGGAAGCTCAAATAAAGGGACACAAAAATATTCCTCTAATAAGGGCTAAAATGATTTCATGCATTTTTTAACATTTCCATAAATTTAAAATATGTTGCAATTAGGCTTAGACTTTTTTTTTTTTTTAATGAAACCTGGTGTATTGAATTCCATCTCTTTGACTCACAATTGCTTAATTCCCTTTGAGATTTGCCCACACCAGGGATATTTAATCTGTGTCTCCCATGCTCGGTGGTGACTTTGTAGCCATGACTCAGCTGTGGCTTGAGGTAGGGAGACTAGGAGTGCAAGGACCTGGAAGCTGGTCCTGAAGAAAAGTCCAGCTGTGGGTTTGGGGTGTGCCTGAGTGGACTTGGAGGAAGAGCCACCCTGGTCTTGGTGAACAGTGTGTGAAGGAAGAAGGTAGAGATGGCATTGGGAGTGGGAGAGCAGGATTTGCAGGGCTGGTCATTCTTTGGTCACGGGAACACATGGGGCAGCAGGCAAAAAAGCTCCTTAATGCGTCCCTTCTGTGCTGGATAAACTAGGGGGGACCCAGTTCTCCAGATTCTCTTTGCAGGACATCTTTCCTCATCCCTAACCATCTTCCAAGCCCTCCATGGGACCTGTTTGATTCCTTCACAGCCTTCTTGAAGTGGTGAGAGGGAGCAAACCCTGTTGTCCAGGGTAAAGACCCTGTTTTGCAGGGTGAAGACCCTGTTTTCCAGGGTAAAGACCCTGTTTTCCAGGGTAAAGCCCCTGTTTTGCAGGGTGAAGACCCTGTTTTCCAGGTCCAGCCTCACTGAGCAAGGGGCGTAACATCTTCCCTTGATCCTCCTCAGGGGGAAATCTTTGATTCTTCTTCATGGTAGATCTCCTGAGGCTGTGGTGGCAAAGAGTGGGATGGGGTGGAGAGCCATGGAGACTGGGTTGGATTTCCACGAAGGATGAATTTGTTTTTACTGATTATTTACCTCGCTTTTTCCAGAGCACAAGGTTCAGCAAAGCCAATCCTAAGTGCAAAAAACCTGGAGGGGCTGTGATTCAATAAATTATTTCACTCCTCTTGCTGTCTTTTTTCCATTGCATTTCCAGTCAACTCCTCCTCCAAACTGCCATGAGATTAGTCCAGCCCAGATTATTTGGGAAGAAGGAATTTTAAGCTAAGTTGAAAGCCCTAGTTTGGAAGGAGGGTCCACCCACAGAGTGGGGCAGCACAAACTGGTTTATTCCATTGAAAGAAATAAACAAATTCTGATTAACTGTCCCAAGAATCTCTCTGTAGACAAACTACTGAGCCCCATTTTGATGTTTTCGTGCTGGAAAGGATTTGTGGGAATGTGTGAGCAAAAAATCTTTCCAGAAGACTTCTCCAAGCACATCTTGAGCTCTGTGTCCTACTTCAAGATAACCCTGTATCTCTTCACATGAAAACTGTTCACTTGGCTCTGAACTCGCCTCTCTGTGAATCTGTCCCTTGTTGCCTTTGCCCAAGGAGATGCACTTTTGACCCAAGAAGGGTTTCTAATTTTCTTGCCCATATCTTTTCCTTCTCTTTACTTTGATCTGCACCAGAACATAAGAGGATTTAAAAGCAGAATAGAAATCCTGTTTTAAATGCATCACTGTTATTTTCATATTGACTTTTTGCTCATAGATTTGTCAGGGAATGTTCGCCCTTCCCCTGGAACTGTTATTATTCTAAGTGTTTATTATAAGCTGCAGTTAAGGTTCTAATTATTTTTTTAATTAAAAGGAAAAAAAAAAAGAAAAATTGAAAAAAATAATAGAGGAATTGGCCAGGAGAACAACTTTATTCTGAATTGTTCAGCATTTAAGCAGCTTGTAATAATACCTGACCACCTCTCCAGGTATTGTGGAATAGCTGAGACCTTAATTTTCTAGTAGGAAAAAAGCAGGAAAATATATTTTCCTCGAACAAAGGGCCATCTGTAATCCTGACAAAATGGAAGAACAAAACAGGGATGAGCACTCTCATATTTCCCTCTTTGCTGTGGAGGTAAATTGAAACTTTCCCACTGAGAAATTGCTGGCCAAGAAAGTCAGGTTAGAATAACACAGACACCCTCACCACCTTCAAAACAAGGATAAAACCATCCTTTTCCTTTAACTTGTCCTTTCTCACTTCTGCTAAAGTGGCTCAGAAGCCGATGGGTGATAAGCAGGAGTGTTTCAGCTGTTTAATCTGTTCTCCAGCCTCTGGGGCAGGTTCTCAGAGTGCTGGCACTCAGCTCCCTGGAGCTGCTGAGAGGAGCTTTTGTGGAAGATCTTCAAGGGTTTCATTGGCTGTTTTATTTTGCCCGGCCACGGAAAATGTTCCAGAACTGTCTTGTCACAGAGCTCCTCCCCCAGGTGGACCTTCCCCAAGTCCTGCCATTTTCCTCTTCCAGAGCTGCCCCAGTCTCATCAGGTCTCAGCGTGCAGGAGTAGGAATGGTAGGAAAAACCTCTCAGTTTTTCCAAGAGGTGTGACTCGTGCCAGCCTGGTCACCAAAATGTGGGTGCAGGCGCCTGGGCCCCAGAGCTGAGTCTGAACACGTTGTCTGGAGGCCACAGAGGTTGAAATCAGTGCACAGGGGTGGCTGAATGGCTCCACAGGTACCATTTTTATGTGGTCTTTGTGTTTTCCCACTCACTTGGGCCCTCATCTCTGCTGATTCATGTGATAGAGCCTCTTGCTTGATAATCTTCTGGCTAAAGCACCCCAGAGATACACACCCAAACACAGCAGGAAGAGAGCCAGGTAAGTTTATCATGGGCAAAACCAAAAGCTGTGAAACACTGAAGAAAAACTGTGTTGAAGGCTCATCCCAAACTGGGAAGGAAACTTTGTCTGGTAACAGCAGCTTGGCTTAGGCAGAGCCTTTATTTGAGGCAGCTCAAGAGTTGTAATCTGAAGGAAAACACTAAGCTTTTGTTGTAATTCTGATTTTTCCTTGCCAAAGGACTTGGTGATATCCCCCTCTCCAGCACAAACAGGGGAGATTTCCTCCATCTCTTGGATTTGGGCAGGAGCTGCTGTTTTGTTGAGAGACAGAAAAATATGCCCAAATATGCCTGCAGAGGAACTTCCAAAGTCCACCCACTGTGGATGGGAAGGGATGTGCCCCAGTGGCCCTTTTTGGCTGCAAGGCTCTTGAAGCCAGGTTCACTCACAACCTGGCAGGCAGAGGGTCCTCACGGGGAGCCTGGATGGACAACATCCAAACCAGAGGGGGAATGTCACAGCCCTGACCCCGGTCAGGTGGGAATTCGGCAGCGCCGGTTAAATGTAAGAACAATCAGAGATGTGGGCAGCCTGCATTTATTCCTGGGGAGTGAGAACCGGCAGAGGAGCCAGCTGAAATCCTGCCATCCCATCTGGCAGAGGCTGCGCAGAACCATCCCTGACGTTTGTGGATGTGCAGGCTGGGAAGACACAGCTCCCCACGGCTGGGAAGGGGGTGACCACATCCTGATGTCAGGGGCAGGAGGGTGACACTGGCACGGTCCTGCCACTCCAGGCGGGATTTTCAGCTTCCAGCAGGTTCAGGATGTAGCCCTTCAGCCGTTAGTGGTGTGAAGGAATGCATGTTCCACATGACATTCCCAAGGCTGAGCCTCTGTCTCAGTCTCTGCCGCCCCTGATTCTCGTTTAAAAAAAAAAAAATTGCTGCAACCACGGAGCTGAAATATCCTGGGCATGTGTGGGAGCATCTTCATTCCCTGCAGACCAGGCTAGAACTCACTGGAAGCTGGAAGAGCCCCTATAGGTACCTGCTGCTGCTGCAGAGGCTTTGCCCTGCCCCCTTTTTCACTGGTGGTTCAGGCCTTTCACGTCTGAGAGTCACTGATCTCCCCCAGTGATGCTTTCTCAAAGCCTAGATGTTCAAACCAAAATGCTTTGGGTCATTTCCTTAGCTGGTGTAATTGCAGTGTACCCAGTGGCCTCCAAAATGACCCTCTTCTCCATCCACTGGGATTTTGGGGTTTAGGGGTTGTTGGTGATTCCGTGCTTTTCGTTTTTACTCTTTAGCAGCTGACAGATGCCCCAGAACCTCTAAGGCCACCACCTTTCCTTTCAGTTTTACTGCACTAAGATTCATTCACCTCATTTGAATGTTTTGGGTACTTTTTTAACAATGCCTTTCCCCTCTTGGCTCTGGTTCATCCTTTCATTCCCACCATCCTACCTTGCCTGAATAATTTTCACGACCCTGCTATTCGCTTTGCCTCTCCTGTTTGGGGGATGAGTACGGAGCGTGTAGCTGTGGTGAGACATGTTTGGATGTCAAAACCTTGGCCCACAGCACTTCAAAGTCTCTGCCTTTATTTTATCTCTCTCTGGGTTGTGCTGCAAGGTGCTGTCTGACACATTGCATGTTCTCATTAGAAGTGTTGGTCACCTGCTTCCTATTCCCACTCCTGCCAGCACAGATCATCCTCCACATCCACATTTGAGCTGTGTTCTTTTGAAATCTCATGTATTCGCCTCTGCTTGCAGTTGAAACATCCCTGTGTTGGTTCCAAGAGCATTATCCCTCTATTTGTCCTGTTAGCATTTGAAAGGTGCTTGGGTTTTTCATGCCATTCTCACTGTACTTATCCAGCTGGGATGGAAATCAAGTCTAGGTCTTCCCTTAATCCTGGAATTACTCCTCTCTACTGACCCTGCTGTGGGAAAAAGGCTGCTGAAATCCAACCAGTTCCCCATTGCCTTTAACCTTTGACCTTCACCCCACAAAGTTCAGGTACCCACAGCAAAGCAGCACTTGCACCAACCTCCTCATGATCCTAAGGGAGCTGGTGTCTCCCTGCTTGGTTTGGAACCAGGATTGATTTTCACATCTCTCCGAGGAAACCGCCCAGGTTAAATCTCAGCTGTGCTCTGTGTTAAATGGAGACAAACTGGCTTCTCTGCACATCCTTTTCCAAAGGGGAGGAAAGCTTCCTGCAGCATTAGAGTGACTCTGGCAGGGGAGAAGCTTGGGGGAAGCTGGGAGGGTCACTCATTCAGCCTCTAGGCCTGATTGGCTTTAATTAGCACGAGAAATAACAGTGCAGACCTGTCATACCTGTCAAGGAGCAAAGGACATCATTCAGTCCTTCAAGACTGGGATAAGTCATTAGGAGGTGTCAGTGACACGGGGCCCAAATAATTGGTGAGAGGAGGTTCAGGGAGTTCGACTTGCAATTAAAACTTCTACTTTGCTCTTTTATCTTCCCTTCCCTCTGTCCTGCCTCCTGTCTCTCTGCCCATCTGTGAGCACTGACTGCTTCTGGGATATTCAATCCCAGGTTTTCCCTGTCACCTTCCTTGCTCTGGCCACCTGACAAAGCCATCTGAGCTCCACATCTATTCCTTGATGCCCAGCCCCACTTTCTCCTCTCAGCCTAAATAAGTCTGTGGGAAGCCCATGGGATGTGTTGCAGATGGAGATTTTGTGTGTTCTTGTGGTTTGTGGGATTTCATGGAGAGGACTTAAATCGGAGCAGACGAAAGTGTGTGGGTACAATCAGGAATGGGCGGTGGGGGCCTGTGAGAAGCCCCAGATACGGGAATAATTTAAGTTGTCTCCTAACAGACTCAAAAAAATGAGTATTGGGAACCTACTTAGAGTTTGTCTTTTTTGAACTGGATCTCCCACAGGAAAGTCCCATGATTTTTAGCTGTTAAAAACATAGGGTTTGAGAGCTTTCTATTCCAGGAAAGAGCCAGACAAAAACGAGGTGTTTGCAAATCTCAGGATGTTTGAGGTCCTGATGTCTGGCTGTGGCTACCTTTCCCCTGAGGATGGCAGGTGGGTGACTGCCCCATCCCGTCCCCTCCAGCCAGCAACCAGCTGGTGCTGGGAAGGTTTGGAGGAGTCCACGTGACAATTCCTAGACTCCTCAAGCTCTGCTTTCAGGCAACACTGATGGTAAATAATACAATTTCACAAACTCTCCCCCAATCCAAACTGCTGAATATAAAGCCTGGCTCCTGGCAGAGACTCTCTGAATCATTTCTCTGCCTCCTCTGCTTTCCCTTTTTGGATGGCAGTAAAGACTCCTGCCACCACACTGAAGCTTCATTAACCTTTATTAATTTTCTCGGGGTTCCGGGATCAAATTTGTCACCATTTCATCTCTTGGCACTTCATACTTCTTGAAAAGATGTCTGACTGTTTTACCTCCTTGGGGGAAAAGATCTTCTGCCTGGTACTTGCTGTTTGGAAACAAATTGGCTGCCAGATCACAGATCACTCGGGCTCAGCTCTTCTCTCTGCTATTCCGTGTGACTCCGGCGGAGTCAGCTGAGCTATCCTGATTTACAGCAGGCACTCCTGGTGGATGGGATTTGGTTGTTATTGCTGGGTTGTTTCTCTCCTTGCCAGGGAGGGAATGTGGCAGAGTTGCAACACGTCCAATAATACAGACAACAGAAATTTTAGTTTTCCCCTCCAGCCAATTCAGAGCTGATCCACACGGGATGAAAATGGAAAGCTGGCGGAGCGTGGGCTCAGAAGGAACAGTTAAATGCCTTTGATCTACAGTGGATGCATTATTTACCTTCTGAACTCAACACCGTGGGTTCCACTGGCAGATTTTCCGTAGGACACAAGGGTCAGGAGCTTGTCTCTCACTGAGATGGAAAAGTTCCCAGTTATAGCTCTGTTGGTACTTTGCTGATGCCAGAATCTCTTCTCTCCTTGCTGCAGGTGGCAGGGTACAGTCTGTGAAGGAGACATCCTATTGAGATATCCCTTTCCTTTCCAACCTGCCCTCACCTTCCTGCTCCACTCAGCATTTCCCGGTCCCTCTATAGTGCATTTCTAGGCAGGTGCTGGTTGCAAGGCAGAATTTCTCCCCAAAAACTTGGTGGCACTGCCAGTCACCACCACAAATCCCAAAACACCGCTAGGGATGGTGAGATTCAGTGCCAGCACGTCTGAAAAGGACAAATCCTCCACGAGCGCAGCAAGGAGTGCAGACACCCTAGAAAACCACTGAAACCAATTAAAGACCAGAAAAAAGGGATCATACTCTGCGTGGTCCCAAATCTCACTCAAAACAGAAGGGGTTGAACCACCAACCGGCCCGAGTCTTTCAGGCTGGCTGGTGCTGAGACCTCGGGGAAAGCTGGTGGCCAGGGGTGCTGGGGTTGGAAAGCAGGTGGTCACGTCAGGGGAACGTGGCAGGTCGCTGTCGTTAATTCGTGTAACCTTTGTAGTGAAAGATCTTGCAGAGTGAACCGAGGTGTATTTACATGACCCATTACCTTGCCATAGCCAATGGACGCTATAATTCCAGAAGCCAATCGCTGAGGTCCACAGATAACAGAAAGCGAGAGGACCCTGACGAACTGCAGCACTACGGGTACCCTGCACCTCAAATAGGTAAGCTCTGACCTCCCACAGCGGCCTCTGGAGCTGGGACACTGCTCTGGTCACTGCGCTGCCCGGCTGGGCTGGGCTCTCTGCACTGTTTCAACGACACGCCCTCCCCCCCCAGCCATCTCCTTCCCCCCCAGGTCAGTGTGGGCAGCACTCCCCCCGTGTTGTCCTGCTCTGAACAAATGGTCATCGCCCCGTTTGTTGCCATCCCATCACCCCACGGGGTTTTGTGTTGTCGCCACGAGCCCGAGAAGGCAGAAAGGGACAGACACAAAGCCCTGAGGAGAGCATCCATGTCACAGAGCGCTTTCCCATCACCCTGCCTACTTCTGAGTCACTGCTTTGTGTGAGTTACCCAGCCACACGTGGTTCATGAAGCCAAAGCTGACCTTGCTTCAACGCAGCCCCTTTGCTGATGTCCGTGTCATGCCTTGCCATTGACTGTGAGAGAGGGTGAGCAGGGCTTGGTGGGGAGAGAGCAGGATTGGTTTCCTCCGTCCCTGGGTCTTCAGTGCTGTGCAAGGGCTTGTCTCTGGTAGGGTTTGCAGCAGGACCTTCCACCCTTCTGCCACGGGAGGGGAATAATGAGTAGTAATATCAGACAGCATGATCCGGGAAGATGGGAATGAATTGGACCTAGGTCCTACACCAGGTCCCATCTGCACCATCCCTGGAAGCGTTCACGGCCACGTTGGATGGGGTTTTGTGCAACCTCATCTAGTGGAAGGTGTCCCTGCCCATGGCAGGGGGGTGGAAGTAGGTGATCTTTAAGGTTCCTTCCACCCCAAACCATCCTGTGATTCTGTGATTCAGTCTGGAAAGGTTTTGTGCTCTCCTTTCATTGTGTGTTGTGGCAGGATCTCAACACATCAGGGGTCTCAGGCAAAGCATGGTGTGCTGAACCTGCCTCTTCAAATCTTCAAATGGGTTAAAATCTCTGCCCAGTGACCTTGCCAGCATCTCATGCTCTAGAAAGGCTTCAGAGAGGTGATTTGATTATAAGTGAGAGAGGGTCACACTCTGGTGCAGGTTACCTCTGCTCCACCCTGCCTGGCAGGACTTTGCCACTGTGCAGCATCAGGAACCTGTGCAGTGTGGAGCATCTGGGGGTGACTGGGCAGCTGCCGGGGTTGTAGTTTTCAGCACGAAGCAGAGGACAGCCTCACTTTCCTCTCTACCCTGCACAGACTCTGCTGCCTCCAGTGGGAGCAGCTCCACTGCCTGCAGGATGGATCCCTGGAGTCTGGCAAAACCTGCCGGAGAGGGAGGACATTTGCACTGCTATAACCTGGAAAAGCTGAGCTTAATCTCTCCGTCCAAATGCAGAGGAAAGGAAGGCACTTCAAGGCAGGCCTCTGTTGTTCCTGCTCTGCCTGGTCCCAGCTGCTTCCCCAGAGCTCCTGTTCCAGCCTGTAACTCAGCCACCAGGTTTATAGTTTGGCATTTCTTCCTGCCATGCAGGTGGGTGCTGGATCAGGGCTCAGTGACATCTCCAGCTCTGGGCTCAGTGACACCTCTGTGATCTCCCTGCCATCGTGGCCACCGCTGTAGCATGGCTGGCTTGGGCTGTGGCATCCCTGAGGGCAGCATGGGCTCAGAGATGTGCGTTGTCCTGCTGCAAGCTTCCCACATTCCTGTCGCTGTCCCAGGAGCACCAACTATAAATGGATCAAGGAAATCAGGGTGGAAGAGATACAGGCAGAGGGTACAGTCCAGCAGGGGATTAGAGGGAAATTTTTAGCTGAGGATACCAAAGCAAAGCCCACGTCTTCCCTATGGGCACAGGTTGTAGGGAATAAGACATTTCATATCCACTCAAAACCTGGAAAAAGATGAAATACAAAAACCAGCTGATGCCAGCCGTAAGGACTGTGGATGAGGGGAAAGCCCTGCGCAGATGAAAAGCAGCATTTCCTCCTGCCAGCCCTTCACACCCCTGGTGTCCAGGTCCTGTTGGCCCTCAGGCTCTGGCAGGGCTGTGCTTTCAGCCAGGGTGCTGCTGGCTGCCCACGTGCCTCTCCCAGCAGCAGCACAAGAGCCAGACCCAGCCCAGCAGGTCCCTGAAGTGGCTCAGCCCATGGGCTGCTTCCAGGAGCACTCTGCCAGCAGCAGGGTGTGAGCAGAGAGGCGTCTTGCACACGGGGAGATGTCAGACTGACAGACCCCAACACAGAGAGGGCTCCTGGCAGAGGGATGTGCTGCTCTCGTAGTGCCGAAGGAGAGTCGTGGAGCAGCTGCAGGCACTGACAAGGACACTGCAGCCAGGAGCTGGAATGATCCTGGATTGCAGTGCTACATCCTCGTGGATTAACACCCGGTGTGCCTCATTCTGCAGCACCTGCCAGACCCTCTCCATCTGCTGCAGCTGTGTCTGTGGGAGCAGCAAGGGCCATCTGCCCGCTTCGAGTGGGTACTGAGCCCTGAAAAATCCTGTGGGACACTCCTCTTAATTCCCAAGCTAGTCTGGGGCATCACAGGACTAATCAAAGGTCAACCCTGCAGAGACAGCTGGCTGCAGGCACCAGTGGTGATGCAGGGCAGGGCTTGGCCCTTCTCCTCTGGGGGTGAAGACAAATTTGGCTGGAGCCCCTCTGCTGTGAAGACAGGCTGAAAGACTTTGGACTGTTCAGCCTGGAGAATGGAAGGCTCTGGGGGAATCTTGGAGTCCCTTCCAGTGCCTAAACATTCTCCAAGAGAGCTGGAGAGGGACTTTGGACAAGGGCCTGGAGTGCCAGGACAAGGGAGAATGGATTTAAGCTGAAGGAAGGTAGATTTAAATTCAATATTAGAACAAAAATCTTCATTATGAGGGTGATGAGGCCCTGGCAAAGGTTGTCCAGAGAAGCTGTGGCTGCCCCATCCCTGGAGGTGTCCAAGGCCAGGTTGGATGGGGTTTGGAGCAACCTGGGATGGTGGAAGGTGGGTTGGAACAAGACCTTTAAGGTTCCTTCCAGCCCAAACCATCCCACGATTCTATAATCTCTGGCAGGTTTAATTATACGACAGCACTGAGCTGGACTAGGCAGCTTTCAAACCCAATGAGCATCGTAGACTTCTTGCCATTATATCAAAAAAACAGAGTCAGAATCCACTTCTGGGACAAAGAATTGCAATATACTTCACTCAGTAATTTGCATTTGCTGCCATTTGACCCACAGGAGTGCAGAAATTCTTCTCACTCATGGTTTTGATGATGGGCACTACTGTGCTTCTCTTGAGTAGAGAGTGAATTTGTCTCATGCCTGAGAGTGTCTCAGAACTGGATCTCGCTCAGTTTGAAAATTAGTTAAATTTGTGCAAGGTTTGAGACTAGGCTGGACGTAATGTCCCAGTGGACTGAGATAAATTGCTTGGTTCAGAATGACACCAAGCCCAAGGGAGTCACCGGCACTCACAAAATAAACTGTGTTATGGGTTTAAAAGCCAGGGTTTCGTGCAATGCGAGGGACAATAATTCGGGAGATTTACCTCTAAGCACAGCTATTTCTGCTGTGAAAGAGCAAAAGCCAGAAATAATAAAGAGGAGGGAGGCAGGAGAGGTGGAATTTGGTTCAAAGATGCCATTCATTCATTCATCCAGTGACACAGTAACTTGTCTGAACACGGAGATTGCAAAACCCCAGCCAGATCTGAGGGGGAGGTTGGTGGCATGGTGAGCTCTCCAAGCCATGAGCTGCTGATGGAGGAAGCTCCTGGGTCTCCATCCCACCTCTCCCCTGCCCCACCTCTGGCCTCCCAGAAAGATTCTGGGACCCAAACTTGGAGTGTTTAACTACCAAAAACGGCCCAGCTGCCTGGCCCTGAGGGACTGGGGGCTGCTGGGTGCAGAGCTGGGGAGGGTTGCTCGAGGTGGATGGAGAAATGCAAAGGTATCGCTGGTTCATGGGGCATCCAAGCAGGCAAGGGAGCGGGAATGGTTGGGATCTGTGGGCCAAAGAGGGATCTTCTGGAGTCTGGGGCTCTGTGAATGGCAAATGCTGAAGTGATGGTACCGTGAAAGTAATTTGCTGGTGGTGAACTTGGAGCATGGCAGGACTCTGGGCCTGACAGAGCTGGCTGAGTTCCTTATTGGAAAGGCAGGAAAATTGCCATGGAAATGCAGATTTCTCTCCACCAGGAGATCTAACTCTTGTGAAACAGGATATGGGACTGATGTTTTCCTGAAGCCCCAAAGCCTCAAAACACACAAATGTCTCCTACACATTCCAGGGAAAGACCAGTGGTCCATAACTTTCGTCTAACTGGGACCATCTGGGCAGGTTAAGGAAGCAAAAGGGTTTTGAGCAACTTTGGCTTAATGAACAACAGCAGTTGCATCTCATGACAATCGTTGCAATGGCACAGATGAGGTAGGGAAAGATTGATCCTCACCTCCACCTCTTCCTATGTCCAGACCATAAACTCCACTCCAGAAGGAGTGAAAGCCTGTGCATTTTATGGCAAGGGCAGGTCTTCCTCTACACTTTCCCCCCCCAACACATATTAATTCAACAAACTCCAATCGGGGAGTGTATTTTTAATTCCCAGCTGCTGGAATGACAAGAGGCATTCAAGGCAGATGTGCTGAAAAGCATGACACAAACCAAGCAACGCAGATAACTACCAAAAACCCCAAAGACCAGGATGATGAGAGCCCCAAATGCTTGAAATCCTGCATGAAATGTCATTGCATGTGGAAAACACTGATAAATACATGAAAATGAATAAATAAATGTACCACCTCCAGGAAAAAGCCAGACACGCACAGTTTTAGGCAATACTGGGAAATTCGGTGGTCTCCAACCTTTAGAGTCCCCACCACAGCTCCTCCTCTGATATTTCCATGCAGCTGGTTTATAACCCTCACTGAGATCTCCAGCTGCAGAGTCTCTTCCCTGCTCCACGTTGCAGCTGGACTATTTAATCCAGCATCCTCTGCCCAGCTTTCTTTGGGAAGGGGGTGGTGGTGTGGGATAGCACATCCAAGTGCTGGCTGCCAGGCTGGGTGGCCCTTGGCATCATATTTACCTATTCCACCCAGTGCTGTGATTCTTCTCATCACCCACAGTCTGGCAAATGCATCCATTTGGGATGAGACGTGGGGCAGTCTGAGGTTTTGGAGAATTTCTCACGAGAAGGGGTTGCCCCTCCGTTATGCTGGTGTTTATTTTTTGCCATATGCCCGTGTTCTCTACGTACCAAATGCAACATTCCAGGTTCATTATGTGTAATTATTAGCAACCCGTGAAAAACCTGAAAACCCAAACAATGCATGGCTTAATTAAATGGAACAGAGCCAGCTTTTTATTTTCATGTGAGGAAGAAAAGTGTTTTGTGAAGGGGTAGAATATTGCCTATGAAAATGAGTGGAAAACTGTCCTTTCCCTGCTCATTTCACATTTAGGGTGACTTGTTTGGAGGTTGTGGCTGCTGGAACAGCCCCAGCAGGGATATTAGTGACAAAGGGAATACATCTCGGTGCTTTTCACTCCCGTCAATGGGATATTTTTAGTTGCTTTTCCAATGCTGCCCCATCGGATAAGCAGTTGACAGGGACTGTGTGATGCCCTGGAAGAGCCAGCCTTGTTCTGTGCCACATGCTCAGAGCAGATCTCCACAGGTAAAGGAGGTGCCGAGAAAACTCCGTGGGATTTCATCAGCTGACCCTTCTTAGGCACCGTCACCTTCTACTTTGTCAGCTCCTCCTCTGCCAATCTGCGCTGGCAGGGGCTGTGAGGAGGCAGGAAAAGGGGTTGAATCCTTAAGACAGAACAATTTATGGATACATTTACTCTGCCTAATCCTTGTTAGTACAGTCTCTGGACGAGGTTACCTACCCCAGCTCACATGGTTCTGGAGAGGCTACACCACCTTCAGTGGTGGAGTTTGCTCTTCCCGGGGCCTTGATGCTTCCACAGCATCCTTCCTATATTTTTTTTCACGTGCGTGTGTGTTTTACAGCTCTACAGAGTACCCAAAAAAACCCCTTTAGCCCATTCTCAGCTCACACATTTTCTCCCCAGTGCCCTCACACCTTCCCACCCATCTTGTCACCCCACCTGCAGGACACATTGCAGCCTCACAGATCTCACAACTGGCGAAGTGTGACTCGGAAATTTCCTCCCTGGAGATCCAAGGGTGCCACATCCTCACCTTCTGTTCCAACCCCCACAGGTGACCCTGCAGCAGAGGAGTGGTCCCCATGGAGTGTGTGCTCCACCACCTGCGGGGAGGGCTGGCAGACCAGGACCAGGTTCTGCGTTTCGTCTTCCTACAGCACCCAGTGCAGTGGCCCTCTCCGGGAGCAGAGGCAGTGCAACAACTCTGCCGTGTGCCCAGGTATTGGTGGGCAGCAGGGGAGGGACATTGGCTGCCTGTGGTGTCTCCACTGGGATATTTCTGGGAGGCCCCAGCACAGGTTGCCCAGAGAAGTTGTGGCTGCTCCATCCCTGGAAGTGTTCAAGGCCAGCTTGGATGGGGCTTGGAGCACCCTGGTCAAGTGGAAAGCGGTTGGAATTGGATGATCTTTCAGTTCCTTCCCATTCCAAACCATCCTATGATTCTGTAATTCTTGGAGAGAGATGGTTTTTGTCTCCTGTTCCTTCTCTTCATGCCTTAAGACCTCACACAGAGACTCTTGCTTGACCAAGCACCACGCGATGGGCACTTGCTTTGCATGGTGTGGACAATTCCATGCTATCTAAAGTCCATGAACTCAGTACACCTGCAGGCAGGTGCCCTTTGGGGTGTTTCTAGGCCAGGAACAATTCTGATGAAAAAGGATATTCTGAGGAGTCTGGGGCCTTCAAGAAAGTTGGAGAGGGATTTTTTACAAGAGCATGTAGTGGCAGGACAAAGGGGAATAGCTTCAAACTCAAAAAGAGAGTAGGTTTAGATTGAATATTAAGAAAAAAATCCTTCCCTGTGAGGGTGGTGAGACCCTGGCACAGGTTGCCCAGAGAAGCTGTGGCTGCCCCATCCCTGGAAGTGTCCAAGGCCAGGTTGGATGGAGGTTGGAGCAACCTGGGATAGTGGAAGGTGTCCCTGCCCAGGGCAGGGGGGTGGAATTAGATGATCTTTAAGGTCCCTTCCACCCCAAGCTGTTCTGTTTCTATAATTATTTTGAAGGGTTGTGCTGTTAAACTTGGTGCGTTATTCACTTCTCCTGATGAGCAACACCGTTGTTCAGGAGCAATTCTGTGATGGTGAAACCACCACCTGTGGTGAAATCACCACCCGTGTTCTTTCCTGTATTTCTCTTCTGGTTATCTCTTATCATGCAAGATGCCTGGTGAGAATTGGTTTTGAATCCCCTTTCCTGACACTGGGGCATCAGTCACTGTTAGCAACTGACGAAGGACTGGAAAAGTCCCTGGCTTTTTTGGGTTTCTTCTTTTGGGGTTTCTTCTTTTCCTGAAGAATTATTGATTTGGCATTAGCTTCTCTGGTAAAGCTGGAAGGGATGAAGTCCCCGAAGAGAGATCAGTGCATTCTTATAACATTTGGCCTCTGGAGATTACAGTGACTAAAATTCCATAAATAACTTGGCCAGATTAGGTTAGATTAGATTGGAAAAAATTAGATTAATATAGATTAGAAGGCTAATTAGATTTGATTAAAATCGATCAGATGTCTAATTCCAGGATCTGCCAGAGATGGCTTGAGCACTCTTGGAGGATGTTGCCCATTCCATTTTACTCTTTGGAGTCTCCCTTGCTTTGCCTCTGAGGTGTCACTGACCTATGACAGTAATCAGCAGACAGACTGCATCGTTTTTGAAAATACTAAAAGTTCTTAATAATAAATAAATTCTTAAAATATTAAATATTCTTAAAATATTATAGTCTTTGAGGATTCGATGAGAAAATGTTGGGAGGGGGAGAAAAAAGGACAAGAAGCGACAGAATGATGGTGACGATGCTTCCCAAAGGGTAGTGGGGTTTTATTCCTATCTAGCTAAATCCATCTTTTGCTTAAAAAATGCCATGTTGGCTCAAAAATCTGAAAAATTAAGGCCAGCTAAAAGTACATTGTGGTTTATTTCAAAGACCGGAAAGCAGCAGACACTCGGTGTCGATATCAAAGCATAAAAATGACTCGATGTTCCTCTTGCACATTTTGGGTTGGTTTGCTCTCCAACTTCCTACACGCTGCTCGTTCCGGGTGGGAAGAAGCTGTGCCCTGTGGGCTCTCTCACTTCCTCAGACCTCCTCTGGAACAGAAAAATCACTTCTTCTGCTTCCCTTGCAGTGCACGGCACCTGGGACGAGTGGTCTCCGTGGAGCCTGTGCTCTTCCACTTGCGGGAGAGGCTACAGGGACCGGACCCGCACCTGCAAACCCCCCCAGTTCGGTGGGAACCCCTGCGAGGGCCCCGAGAAGCAAACCAAGTTCTGCAACATCGCTCTCTGCCCAGGTAGGAACAGTTACAGATCTGAAACCTCCCCTCCAGCAGGTCTCCCCTGTTCAGACGGCCTCAAGGCCCGTAGATGACTCCAGCGAAATTCTGAACTAACCCAAGGAGGATCCTGAGGAAAGGGCTCATTGAAAAAGCAACCCAGAGGTGCTTTCTGGGGTTGTTCAGCTCAGAGATGTCTCAGGTTCAGGTTTGCCCTGTGTGATCTCTTGCAGAGGACACCGTACATGGGTTGGACCTGGCTGTCACTGCTCTTTCCAGGACCATCTTAAGCTTCTCACCCGTTCTCCCCACGGAATGGTTTAAAGTTATTTTGCCTGACTGGGTTCATTGTGCTGGAATTAATTAATAGCTTTACTTGTCTTTGCATTAATTCAATACATATGCAATATAATTTTCTCTGTGGCTGATCCTGCTCTGGGTGGTGAGATGGACTAAGAGACTCCCGATAGCCTCCCATGCCAAATTTAATACTTTTCAGTACTTCCAAATTTTACTTCCGAATACCTCTCCTTGACTTTCGCTTTGAAACATCAGAAAGGACCTCAAGATGGAATTACTTTTACCACCTGGCAATCCACTTATGCTCCAGAGGCTTCTTTTCTCTGACAGGCCCTGGGTTAATAGGCCTCCGTAATTTAATTCTGGGTGCCCTGGTGAACACGATCTGTACACAGGGGAGCTCCCCAAAACTCCCTCTCTATCCCTGGATAATGTCAACTGACATTTTTCCAGTTTAATGAGAATCATTATGAGACATTATTATGTCCCTGGAGGAGGAGAGGGATTGTGGGAGGGATGAGAACTTTGTGAAAACAGTGAGAAGCCTCCTGGCATTTCCCATCGAGTTTTCACTCCAAGTAACTATCCTTGGATATTTGGCCGCTGTCCAGAAGACTCTACTTGGAATAAGAACCTCCCAGACACCAAATTGACTCTGTCATAAAAAGACAAATTTAAGAAGTCAGAGCTGGCATTGCTTGGGCAATAAAGCATACCCTGAGTTAACACTGATCCATAATTAATTTAAATACAAATAAACACATGACCGAAACGGTGGTGGAAGAGACAAGCAGCCCAACTGCAAGGCTTCAGCTCTAATTAGTGCCACAAAGGCAATCAGCGGCTTGGCAGCGCCAAATGAGAGCGGCGTTGGGGGAATCACTGAAGCACGACAATGGGCGTTTGACACCCCAGCCGCTCGCGGTGTTCATCACCAGCCTGCTCCCAGGATTTATTGCTACAGCTGATAAAAACGCTCTGCTCCAGGGACGGCAGAGCCTTTGCTCCTCAGGAGCTGTGGAACAGCCACAGGCTGAGCCCCAAGTCCTTGGAAGAGGAAAAAGGAGGAAGACAATGCCTGTCTCCTCACGGGCTCCACCAGAAAATGAACATTTTTGATAGATGCCCACTGTGGTGTAGTCGTGGCACCAAACAGTCCTTGGCTGTGGCCGTGATGGGAACCCTCAGCATCTTGACCAGGAGACATCTTTGCATCAGTGCAAGTGGCTGGAGGGACAGCACAGCCACCTTTGTTTCTCCTTTTTAAAAAGTGTTTCTGAAATTACAGCCGATGAATAAATACAAGAAAATTACCCGTTCTAAATTCCTCACTGAACGGCCAAATTACGGATTTGGATGCTTTATTCTCCTACCTCCAAATGATTGCACTTCTGATAAGCTGCCAGTCACCAGCAGCAGGGAGGGTGCTGGAAAAATTCAACTTTTTCTTGGTAAATGCAATTTTTTGGGTAAATTTAATGTGGGAAATGCAATCTCACTTTTCCAACATGGGGGAAGGATGGACACCATCATTATTAGGAAGAAATTCTTCCCTGTGAAGGTGGTGGGGCCCTGGCACAGGATGCCCAGAGAAGCTGTGGCTGCCCCATCCCTGGAAGTGTCCAAGGCCAGGTTAGACAGGGCTTGGAGAAGCTTGAGATAGTGGAAGTGTCCCTGCCCATGGCAGGAGAGTAGAATTAAATGATCTTAACCTTCCCAATGCAAACCATCCCGTGATTCTGTGGTTTTATGATCAGTTTATGGAAACTTAACAGCATAACCTTCAGTCAGAAAAGCCACGCTAATTTGTACCTGGTAGGATTTACTTTGTGGAGTTCTGGATCATTTCCAGAAAACAACCACCTCTCAAACACCACGTTTTTCATTTCCCCTCTTTGGGATTGATAGGCACTGGCACAAAGCCTTGAATATATGCACAATAAAAACACAAATTTTTGGATCGTTAGAAGCATGCGCCTTCTGGAAGTACCTTTATGCCTGCCTGATTTTGCACACCTTGTGATCCCCTTTGAGTGAACAGTTGCTCATTTGGATGTTTTGAACATTTTTTTTACTGAATTTGCAAACAAAAAGCTGTTCAACTGCAATGGGGATTACACAAGGCTGATCAATTCCTTGCAGATTACACAGGGAACCAATTGGCATTTATTTTTCTTGGATGGACAAGCAAAGCCAAAAAAAAAAAAAAAAAAAAAAAAGAGCTGCAATGTGATTTGAGCCAGAATTCAGACTTTTCAGGGATTCAGGTTGTTTTTCCCCAGTGAAATTTAGCAGCTAATTAGATCTAAACAGAGCATGATGACCACTGTTAATGAGAAAAATGCTCCAGGAAGAGCGGACTAGGTGATGGATCTGTTGATCAGGAACCAATTAGGGTGTAACTGCCGCACTTGGGATTGCCTCAGTCCATGCCATGATAATGAGATGTATTCCTATTTCCCTCCAACGCCATCCCTACCATAACCTCCTTTGTCCCTCCTTTCTCTATTTAATTATCAAAGACACTGCTGGGTAGAAACATCTCCAGCCTGTCAGAGTTAATTCAGCTGTGAGAGAAGTACATTGAGCACACACACTCACCCTGTTCCTGGTCTTCTGTTGGAGCACACCTTTGCTCCCACATTTCCCAGCCAGCAGGAATGGTGGATTCCTGTCAGTAACACTGTGATTCAAGTTGCTGGGTGTGCTTTAATGAAAAACATTTGCATGCTTGAGAAAATTCACGCTCCGCAGATTCATGCACTGCTTTGCTGAAAAATGGGCTCCTTAAAAAAGTGCTGATGGCCCCAAATGGGAAATGTCACGGTAACGTACTGATCCCTTCAAAGTGTTCAGTGAAAACATGAGCCACATCCTCTGTTATGATGTCATGCTGTGATTAGCAATGTTATTAGTTTGGACTTTCATGTTGGAATGTACAATATCAATAAATTCAACTTTTATGGTGTTATGTAGAGTGTGGAACATAAAAATTGAAGTGTTACCGCACTTGCATCCCGTGGGACGGTTGGAGGCCACAGAGGGTCCCAAAAATCCCTGTTGCCACAGCTGCCCAAACTTTTTTTGATGCTCTGTCCCCTCTCTCGAGCTCTGTGGCTCTTCGTCCTCGTCACCTCAGTCCCTGGTAGACAAAAGTTGGAGGCTCCTTCCGCGCGGCTCCTTCCAGAGGGAAAGATTTTCACATTCCGCTCGTTTTCTTTCTTTGGGCCACTCAGTGGACGGCAACTGGAACGAGTGGTCGAGCTGGAGCTCGTGCTCCGCCTCCTGCTCCAACGGGACCCAGCAGCGGACGCGGGAGTGCAACGGACCCTCCTACGGCGGAGCCGAGTGCCAGGGACACTGGGTGGAGACCCGCGACTGCTTCCTGCGACAGTGCCCAGGTCGGTGACCAACGACTTCTTCTTCCTCTTGGGCCATCTTCCCCTGCCGTCCCAGTAAAATGTTTCTTTGGGGAAAATGTTTTTCTCGGGCCCTTTTTCAGTGCAGTAAAAAGGAGGTTTGGATCATTCCAACAGATCATGCCAGCCAAAATCCAGCGCTGGCAAATGTTTCAGGAGGCCCCAGAGAGGTGAGTGATTGCCCACGGAGAAGGTGTCTTTCTAACCTTAGATTTCAGCTCTTCAGCATAACCTTAAAAAACCCTCAAGAAAATATCAATGAAATCCTTCTCTTGCTTCCAGAGGTCTTCAGCTTCCTTCTTTTTGTTTTGTTCCTCTCCTCTCACCATTTAAACATTCCCAGTCATATTTGAAGCAAACAGGGAATCCTCCATTGTATCTCATCTTTAAACCTTATCAGTGAGAAGGTCTGGCACAGTAAAGCCTTCGTTCATGTCTGTGTAAGGCTTGTCACTTAACTTTACTCATCTATGACTTAAAATAGTAATAATGACAGCAATAACAGTAATAATAATAACAACAGTAATAATAATAGTAGTAGTAGTATTTGTAGTAATAATGAGGAGGACGATGATAATAGTAATAATTATTATTATTATCATTACCATTATCATTATTATTATTATTATTATTATTATTATTATTATTACTATTATTCCTACTGGAATTTATCCTGACCTACCTGTTTCCTCAGGGACCCCCTTTCCTCTCTGGTAGCACCATTATCTGCAGTATTTAACACAGGTATTGGATTTTCCTACATGGTCTAGGGTAGGTTTTGAGGTTTTGGGTATCCCACTCCTTCTTTGCAACTTAGGGAGATCTTAAAAGACAAAAAGGGGCTTCAGAACTCTTTTTTAGACCACCATGTCCCACTGATTTCAGAGCTGCCTGTCAAAGCAACTCAGGCCATGCTTTCCACTGCACAAAATGTCACTAAATAAAGCACCGGAATTTGGTTCTGTCCCTCTTCTTTGATGGTTTTCTTCTACTTCTTGGAGAAGACGTGGGTCTCCCACCCTCCCTAAACGAGTTATTCAGCCCAAGATGATGCCGTAACTCACAATTAAAGCCCAAATAGTAAAGAGCAGACTTAGGCCTTGTTCTAGTTCTGTTGTTGTGGTACAGCAGAGGGGAATGTTTCCCCACCTCGCAGGTTTGTTGTGAGGGCTAATTAACATTTTTATGGTGCTTTGATAAATGCCATTGTAAACGTAAAGGAAGCAGCATTTTAACAAATGTCATTGTTAACGTAAAAGAAGTCACANTTTGGATCATTCCAACAGATCATGCCAGCCAAAATCCAGCGCTGGCAAATGTTTCAGGAGGCCCCAGAGAGGTGAGTGATTGCCCACGGAGAAGGTGTCTTTCTAACCTTAGATTTCAGCTCTTCAGCATGAGTTTAAAAACCCCCCAAGAAAATACCAATGAAATCCTTCTCTTGCTTCCAGAGGTCTTCAGCTTCCTTCTTTTTGTTTTGTTCCTCTCCTCTCACCATTTAAACATTCCCAGTCATATTTGAAGCAAACAGGGAATCCTCCATTGTATCTCATCTTTAAACCTTATCAGTGAGAAGGTCTGGCACAGTAAAGCCTTCGTTCATGTCTGTGTAAGGCTTGTCACTTAACTTTACTCATCTATGACTTAAAATAGTAATAATGACAGCAATAACAGTAATAATAATAACAACAGTAATAATAATAGTAGTAGTAGTATTTGTAGTAATAATGAGGAGGACGATGATAATAGTAATAATTATTATTATTATCATTACCATTATCATTATTATTATTATTATTATTATTATTATTATTATTACTATTATTCCTACTGGAATTTATCCTGACCTACCTGTTTCCTCAGGGACCCCCTTTCCTCTCTGGTAGCACCATTATCTGCAGTATTTAACACAGGTATTGGATTTTCCTACATGGTCTAGGGTAGGTTTTGAGGTTTTGGGTATCCCACTCCTTCTTTGCAACTTAGGGAGATCTTAAAAGACAAAAAGGGGCTTCAGAACTCTTTTTTAGACCACCATGTCCCACTGATTTCAGAGCTGCCTGTCAAAGCAACTCAGGCCATGCTTTCCACTGCACAAAATGTCACTAAATAAAGCACCGGAATTTGGTGCTGTCCCTCTTCTCTGGTGGTTTTCTTCTACTTCTTGGAGAAGACGTGGGTCTCCCACCCTCCCTAAACGAGTTATTCAGCCCAAGATGATGCCGTAACTCACAATTAAAGCCCAAATAGTAAAGAGCAGACTTAGGCCTTGTTCTAGTTCTGTTGTTGTGGTACAGCAGAGGGGAATGTTTCCCCACCTCGCAGGTTTGTTGTGAGGGCTAATTAACATTTTTATGGTGCTTTGATAAATGCCATTGTAAACGTAAAGGAAGCAGCATTTTAACAAATGTCATTGTTAACGTAAAAGAAGTCACATTTCCACTGAATCGGGAAAGATGCTGGGAGAAGGCACAATGGAATGAGACAACATCCCAAACTTCTTTCCAAGGCACATGAAGCATCAGTGCAATGGAAACAGCTGGATGGGGTTTATTTGATGTTTCTTCATCTTTTTTTGCCCAAGGGTTCTACTGCTCTCCCTAAATCCCTGAGCCAGATCTTCTCTGGGAACGGCTATTTTCACACACACACTGTACATCCCAAACGAACTCCAGATATGGAATTGGCCTTGCAGATGTGGCTGCCAGGTTGGATCCCTGCCCATGGGAAGAGTGTTCAGGAGCACAGCCCCAGATCTCAGCCTGAGGAAAGAGATAGGCCTGCTTTTGCAGAGCATGAAGAGGCTGAGGAGAAACACAAAACCATGCTTGGACTGATGGGATCAGAATGGGAACACTCTGATTTAATGTCAGTTGAAGATGAAGCAAAGATCCAAGGCAGGAGACCTCCCTTCCTACCAAACCCTGCCCTACTCACCTTCTGTTCCTCTGCTCACATTGGGATCTTGACTCCTTCTGTTGCAGGTGATGTTTGGGCCCTAACAGGCTCTTTCTCTCCTCTTTTTCTGTTTCCAGTGGATGGGAAGTGGCAGGCCTGGGGAGTGTGGGGCAGCTGCACTGCCACGTGTGGAGGCGGCACCCAGAGACGTGACCGGGTGTGCTACGGCCCCTTCTTCGGTGGAGAGACTTGCCAGGGTCCCAAGGAGGAGTACAAACAGTGCAATGACAGAAAGTGTCCTGGTATGTACCCCAGACCCCTCGTGCCTTCCTTTGAATGAGGGTGATTTGGGATTTTGGGAATGGCTCCCATGTCCTGGGTCAGAGATCTGAACACTACGAAGGGTTATAACCTAATAAAACCCTACCCACGACCCAGGTACGAGATACAAGGTCTTGATTTAACTGTTGCAGAATCCAGTGCAACCACGTGGTTTTCGGTGAATATTTGGTGAATCCCACCAGTCTTGCCTCGGTGGCTTTTATGTTTTTGTTGCCATAGAAAAGAGACAAGGTTTGGTAGCGAAAACTGGTATCAGAGTCTCAAGTCCATGAAGTTGTTGAGCACTGAGGATGCTGCAGAGGTTTCCCACCCTTTACCTCAGGGAAACCTGCATACCACTGGAAACTTGGTCCCTGGAAGTGTCTACATCTGTCAGAGGTTTACCCAAATCTCACCCTCCTGCAGAGTACAAAAGCTGAACGGAGGGTGAGTGAGCTGTAGGGCAGATGAAAACCTGGGTTTGGATGTGAAAAATAAGCAGGAGCGAACATTTCCAGGTGGGAATGTTCCTGTCTGCCTCTTGGACTATACAGAGACCAAAAACAAGGCCTGCACACCATTTTTGCTTTCTTCCTCAGTCTGAGTGGAAGGGCCTGGTGAAATTGCTGGTGGGGAATCAATGGCCTCTGCAATGCTGGCAGGCAGATCGTAACAGGCCATGAGCTTTGGCTGAAAGGGTAATTAATTGTCAGAGCAGCTCAGTGAGAGACAGGAGAGATTCTCACGGCAGTATCCCGGTGTTCCCGCTGGAAAGGGGTGTCTCCCTAAAGGACAGGAGGCAGCAGTTTTGGTGCAGGAGTACCTGGGGGAGAGGGGGGGGCAGACCTGCCACATGGAGGCCAAGCTGACCCTTCAGACTCCCTCACAAAGCGCTGAAGACAAAGAGATGAAAGCCAAAGAACTTCAGCATGGAAGTTCCAGCACGTTCAGCTCGGAGATGACAGAGAAAGAGGCTGTGTGACAGCTTCGCCACTCTTCCCAGCCACGCTCTAATAAAAGGCATCACCTCTCCTTACAAGCTGTGCCTCTCAATTAGCAGTGGCGTGTGAGAATCTCTTCTAACTCTGCCACAAAGCTCTCTGTCGCCACAGAAAATCTTAGCACCGGGTTGTCTGGTGGTGTCTACAGAGTGAGGCAGATTTAGTTCAGCTTCAGTGTGTGCCAGCTGGGGCCCTGGCAGAACAAGCCCGATCTTTTCTTCTCTTTCTGCAGGGGTTGATGCCTGTGCAGTGCTCAAAAGGAAAAGGCAAGTCTCAGGCACTGGGGCCTGCCAGGGTTCACAGCCAGAAGGGTCTCGCTGCAGTTGTTAATTTGCAAGGGAAGGAAAAGGTGGGGAAACATCAGAGGCTAAAAATAAACCGGCTCAATTTGTTCTCCATAAAGTATCAAATGCTGGCGTGATTTGATTTGAGCAGAAGAATTGAACTTAATTGGGTTAGTTATTAAAATCTCCCAGTGCAAATAGGTTGCTCTGGTAAAAGGGATTTTGTTGTGAAGCAACATCAAAAAGAAAAAAAAGAAGAAAAAAGGAAAGGATGAAATTATTCTCTCCTGGCCTGGGAATTGCTCCTGCGCTCGCTGGCAAGACAACTCCAATCAGGGTATTTTTAAAGAGCATCTCTGATCCACAGCATCCCTCAGCGGTCCCCAAGGACACTGCAGGGGTGGCGAGACCAGGAAGTTTTGACAGGCCAGCAGGGGAGAAAGGGGAGGAGAGATGTGAACATTCTCCCTCTCTGCTTTTCGATGCGCTCTGATGCTTTGTAGCCAAGGGAGCTGGAAGCTTCCACACCCCAGAACCCTCCTGTGAGCCATGGGACAATCTGTTACCGTGGGCAAAGCACTGGTCCGGGGGACAGGAGTTCAGAATTCACTCCCTGCTCTGGGACAGGCTCTGTGGGTGACCAAGCACTGTCACAACCGGGTCATTCAATCTCCCTGCCCCACAGCTCCATGTCAGCAGGCTGGAAATGAAACTGCCTCTTTTCCACCCCTGTTCTGGCTTATCTACAGGAGCCACGAGCTGTTGGCACAGGGCTGAGTCCTGCTGATGCGCAGAGCACAGCTGGGGTCCCGCTTGCCCGCCAGGGCTCCATCACAGTAGTGATTACTCACATGGGAACTTTAAACCAGGGGAAAGAGCATCTGTTTCCAGGCAGAGAGAGCAACTTACTCATTCCCAGCATCTACTGGGGAGGAATCCGTCTTTGAGCTGCAGCTGGGGCTGAAACCACCCAGTCTTGGAGCCTGCCTGCAGGAGCAGCGATGTGCAGGCAGCTTCTTGGGTCTTGTAGGGGTTCTTCAAAGAAGCAGAACTTGCCATGCCCATAATTTAAGGTTTGAGCCCTCCCCACAGCCAGGCTGGTCCCTGGGTAGTCCCAGAGCAGCAGTGGGACAAGTCCTGACCAGCTGCAGGCACAAATTCAGCTTCCTATTTATTGGTATTTTTACATGCGCAATGAATAAAAACTGTAATAAAAAACTATTAAATCAAGTTTTTTGTCCTCCCCTCCCTCAGGAGTGACAAATCGCTTTAACACCATCCTCATGGCTCCCTCTGCTTTACATGTTGTAAATAATGAGTTTCTGAGCACAAAAATCTCCTGTGGTGAATGTTTTTCTCCCAGATCCCACCAACTCCCGGGCAGACTCAGCTCCACCCACAGACAGCAGCATCCAAAACCCTCCTTCCAATGATTCCTTTTCTGTGATGTCTCAAAACACATTTCTGCAGGCTCCTGGGATCTGCAGCAGTGTTTGGAAATGAGCTGCTAATGCAATTCCAATGGGTTGGGGCTTAGATCTTTTCCCTTTTGTGCACAAAGTGGAAGCAGGCAGAATGAGGACCACTCAGGGGATGTGTCCATCTTGTCTCTTCATTTACTTGTTCTTTCCTTCATTCTTACTCCACTGATTCATGCCAGGCCTCATTTTAGATACATCCAACACTGAAGGTGGTGACCCTGAAGAAAGGATGTGGGCCAGTCTGGAGCCACAGGGCTCACCCACAAAAGATCTGCCCATTAAAAGCTAAGAAATAAAACTCTTTATTAGAGGGTAGCAGCAGCAGTCTTCTTGCAAAGAGCTGCCACAAGGCAAGGCAAGGCAAGGCAAGGATGTGAGTGGACTTTCCCACGGATTTCAGTGAGCTAATCCTCAGAATGGATGAATGCCCAGTTTTCAGACAGGCAGAGCAAATTCTGGAGAGGTGAAGTGACTCTGTGAGGGACTGAGCAGCTGCAGAGCTGGGAGTGCAGCTCCAGGCCTCCTGGCTCCGAGACCACGCTCCCACATTTCCTCTTTCCACTGCCTTTTCCATGTCCTTGCTGAGGAGGAAGCTTTACCAACAGAGTTTTTCTCTCCTGGCAGAGCCCCACGAAATCTGTGATGAGGAGAGTCTTGGCCCCGTGGTTTGGAAAGAGACGCCAGCCGGGGATGCTGCAGCCGTCCGGTGTCCCCGCAATGCCACTGGTAAGGGTGACTGTGTGGTGGGAAGGTGGTCCTCCCTCAGGGAATCCTTCATCCTTTGTGTCCTAGGTGAGGAGAATCTGGTCATGGGATGACAGGACAAGCACATGGACTTCCCTCCCTTTGTCCAGGGCTAAATCAACTCTGTCTGGGTTTGTGTTTTCACTGCTAAGCAAAAACGTCTTAGTTGTTACTGGGTAATCTGAGGTGGTTTCCATCCACCCACTGCCTGGTCCTGGGACAAGTTTGAAAGTAAGGAATCTATTACCTCCATTGTCTACGAGAAGCTTTGCAGAGCAGGTAGGGCTTTAGAGTCCTCTAGACTTGGGTGTTGCATTTCTCTCCAGTGCCCATAAAAGCAGCTGCTGTATGAGAGCAGGAAATCGGGATTCCATTGTCCCCTCACACTTAGAAGCCTCAGCACCTCTCTAAACATTTCTTTGGTCGCTCAAGTTGATGGTCTGATTGTGGTGGTGTGAAGTGAAAGGATCTGGGCATCCAGGTGTTACCTCTTGTGGACGCCTGTTCCCTTAAGGAGTGGAAGGCAGTGCAGAGAAGGCTCCAGGAGATGATGCTGGTGGCGGGATTTGCCCTCAGCTGGATGTTCCTCACCCCCATGCAGGAACAGAGACAGGGGCAGCAGTGGCAATAATGAATGTGAAGGTTTTATTTTGTTTGAGGGAGAGGGTTGGATACAGACAGATCTCTTTGACTCAGCCTGGGACAGGCAGTGTCATCCCCAATGCTGTCCTAGAAGGGCTGTATCCACGGAGAGGTCACTGAATCATTTGGCAGTGGCAGTGGGATTTCAAACCCAGCAAACCTGATCCTCAGAGACTCCAAATGGCATCGTGATGGCTGGGACAGGGTGATCCCTCTCCCTTTCCTCCTCTCTGATATGTCTGTTCCTCTGCATCACGAGGCATGTGATGATCACTGCAAACCCCTCTGTGGATTGGAGCTGAGGGAAAGCCTGGGGGAGGACTGGAAGCAGCTTTCAGAGAGTTTCAGCTGATGCAAAACTGGTGCTGTTGGGTGTTTATTCCCCTCCAGGCTGTGTGGGCAGTACAAGCCCTACTTTGGTTGCAAGTACCAGACCAAACCACCTGGGGAGGCTCGTGGGGCTTCCCAAGCCAGGAAAAACGCTGCCATCCAGGGCAGGAGATGAAACCTTCCCTTCACCCTGACTAGCTGTGTCCAGTTTGTTAATTTTTGTTTTCCTGCCCAGTTCCTTCTGCCACCCTGCAAAAATAAAAGGCAGGAGAAGGAAATGAAGATAATTCCCCCTACAGGCTTGTACAGGTTGTTCAGGCATCTGCAGGTGCCTCTGATGCCCTTTGTGCTGGTAGCTGAGTCTGAATGGATGCATTGACCAGTTCTGGGGGATCTCCATGGAATCATGAAGGTTGGAAAAGGCCTCTGAGATCCTCAGGTCCAACCATTAACTCAGCACCTCCAGGCCCACCACTAAACCGTGTCCTCAAGTGCCACATCTACGTGTGTTTCGAACACTTCTATGGATGATGATTCCACCACTTCTCTGGGCAGCTTGTTCCAATGCTTGACCATCCTTTCAGTGAAGAAATTTTCCTTAATATCCATTCCAGACCTTCCCTGACACAACTTGAAGCCGTGTCCTCTTGTCCCATGATTTCCTACCCATGACGAAAGACCGACCCCCGTGAGTGCTTGGCCTTTCATCCTGTCCTCACCCCCATATTTGTTTCATTCACCTTCCAGGGCTGATCCTTCGAAGATGCATCTTAGATGAAGAAGGCATCGCTTACTGGGAGCCTCCAACGTACATCAAGTGTGTTTCTATCGATTACAGGAACATACAGATGATGGTAAGGCAGCCCCACTCCCTCAGCTCAGCAGGTTTGGGATCCTCCCCAAAGATTGTGACATGCCTATAGTTATGAAAAAAGAGGGAAAAAAGGAGTTTCCAGCTGTGCCTTGATTTTCTCTTACCATTTCTTCTGCTCGTCTTGCGATGCACAGGCACTTCATAGACAAGGGATGGTTCCTTTCAGGATATTTTAGTATCCAGCTTGGCAAAATCTGGGTTCTTCCAGGCCTTTCATATCACATTATCATTCAGTATTGCTGTGACTGTATCACTTTTAAATAAGCATCTTATTTTTTGCTAATCCTAAATTCATTGTTGTGAGGAATTTCTGCTGGTCTCCTGCAGCCTTCAGGAGAACTGACCTCCCCTGTTCAGGGTAAGGTACAGTCTGTCCTAAAACAATTCCAAATTGGTTGCAAGAAAACAAGGTTTTGGGGCAAAAATATTCTGTTGGGTTATGAGCAGAAGAAACTTTGTAGTAGGGCAATTTCTTCTTCATGGGCAAACAGGAAACTTCAGTTCTCTGTCATTTTAGAACCACTTAGAATATAATTTAGAATCTATCACTCTTTCCTATCATTTTAAAAATATCAGAGGCTCTCCAGCTGGAAAAGATTGTCAGACCCATCTAATCTGCACCACGAATTGTGAGGAAGGTCAAAAACCTTCCCCCAGCAATTCCTTCACTGAGCTCATTAACTTGACTTTGACTGTCCCTAAAAGCATTTCTCGTGTTTCTTTCCTGTGTCTCAGACCAGGGAACATCTTTCCAAAGCTCAGCGTGGGTTGATGGGAGACGGGCTGTCAGATGTGCTCCAGAACCTTGTGGAAATCTCCCAGGATGGGACCAGCTACAGTGGGGACCTGCTGTCCACCATGGACGTACTCAGGAACATGACAGAGATCTTCCGTAGGGCTTATCACAGCCCGACTTCTGGGGATGTGCAGGTGAGCCCGGGTGCATTTCCTGGAGCCCAAGGCTGGGCTAGGGCTGTGTCCACGCTCAGGGCTCCAGGTTTGATTACTGAAACTGACTGGAGCTGATACAATGCTGATAAAAAACAGATCATTATTTTTCCCAACAAAAATGTCTTTCTGCATTAACGAACTCTCCTTTCAAGGTGGCTCTTCCTTGGATTACAAACTAAGAGCTTGAAAGCCAAGGTCACTCTGATCTATTTCAACCTGATAGCACTTTACTGCAGAGTCTAATTGATATGAGAATATTATTTGGCAGGGATTTCAGGCTAATGACTCGAGGTAAAATGATCCTGTGGCATTGAGTACCTGGATGTTGATGTAGGGGAATATCTTCATGGTTTCTCCTCCCAGGGTTTCACTTCCAGCAGCTGCAGAGCAGCTACAGGATACACCCTTGGGATGGGTCATCACCCCATGACTTGAAACATTAAAAAGATCCAGCAGGATCTGCAGAGAGTGGTAAAACAGGAGAAAAAAATCATTAGGCTTAAATTTCCCATCTCCTTCCTTCTCATCGTGTGCTGCAAAGGTCCTACCATGGACAGCACCCTCTTGATCCATCTCTGCCTTCCTCGCCCAGTCACAGGCTAAAGGGGATCCTGAGGTATAAGAAACAACAGAAAAAAACAGAAAAAAAGATAGGAAAGGATTTATGCAATGGGAGATCATCTGGTTTTAACCAGTTTCTGACAAATACTTACCTAATCTGTCCTTCAGATCATCAGTAATGGATACAAGACACATTCCCAATGCAATGCCTCAGGAGATACAGTAGTCAAAGTGAAGGCCTTGGGAAAAGGGCTAATTAAAATTAACGTGCCCATTAACATCCTTGGGGACCTGTGAGGTGCTGTGGGGCCTTTTGGGAATGGGATCATGAGAACCCTTTTGGAGCATGTCTGAATCTCACACGTTCCTCCCACACCACTGTGACCTTCCCAGCCTGGGCAATGTTTGCATAACCACCTCTTTTGTCCTCTCTTGTCTCCCTCCTCCAGAACTTCGTCCAGATCATCAGCAACATTTTGTCGGAGGAAAACCGGGAAAAATGGGAGGAAGCTCAGCTGGTATGAACCTTCAGCACCTTTCCTGGAGATAACGAGGTTTTCAGCACAGAGCTAAGCCATGAGGAGGGGAATTTCTAGGTGTCTACATGACCTCCTAAGATGAGCTTAGTTCCAGGCTGTGTCACATTAAAGGGCTAACTCAGGAAGCCGCATGATCTCAGCTCTGAGCCAGACTCTCTGCATGAAGAACTGTGAAATGCTGGTGGTATAAACCAAATTTGGGATTGCTCTCAGGAGTCAGGCTTGGTTTGGAGTTGGTAATCCTGATGTCCTGCTGTAATTCCACTCTTTCCTCTTGCCAAAATAAAGAAGTGGGATTACGTGGCTTTGAGTTCCTGGCTGAAGAGATGCAGGATAGGAGGGATTTTCAGAGCTGGAGTCTTCTCAGCTGAGCTTCTGGGTTCATTTATGTTGAGCTTTATTTCTCTCCTGCCAAGGTTAGGGATCCTGCTCAGCCCTGAAGTCCCTGAAATTCCTGGGAGTGTTCAAGGCCAGGTTGGATGGGGCTTTGAGCAAGATGTGGAAAGAGTCTTTGTCCATGGCAGGAGTTTGGAATTAGATGAACTTTAAAGAGTTCATCATTTTAAGATTCTATGAATAATTCCATAGCTGAACTCTCCTGTATTAGGGGGTGATGTTGTTGGGTTTTCTTTCTTTGTCTTATTTGGCCCTCGCCTCTTGTGCCCCGTTTGAACTCTGTGCTTGTGTCAGACCTATACCTGTGTCCCTCTCCCATTCCTTTGGTGAGCTGTCGCAAAATTCCTCCAAGAGATCTGGAAACAGCAAGTAATCAAGAAAAAAACCAATCACCCAACACACAAAGCAAATTCAGAGTCCAGTTATCTTCACACCAACCAGGGAACTCCCCTGGGAAAAGCTTTTTAACAACAAGTGCTGGCACAATTGTTGCAAGTCCAGGAAGTGAGACAGGGACTCAAAAACATTTCTTTCATGCAGCAGCAACTCTGTCAGGAGCTGAGCAGCCTTCTCCTCTCTTCTGCCTCTTATTTTGTGCTTTCCTATTGAATTTGGAAGAAGGTCACACGGCCTGTCCTTGGGTGGGACAGAGAATCTGGACGTGGTCCTGGGCATGCTTGAGCAAGTGGGTCAGGCCAGGTGGCCTCTGAGGTCCCTTCCAAACTAAACTATACCCTGATTCTGTGACTCTGTGCCCAAACACTTGGTCTCAAGCCTCCAGGTGCGCGTACGTATTTCAGCACCGAGCAGAGGAGACTGTCAAGTTGTCATGACAACAGGGAAACCCTGTTGATCCCCTTAAAAACAGCTCGCTCTGTGTGGCACTTGGCTCCCAGTGGCTTTCCCTGTGCAATCTGCTCTCAGCATCTCCAGGCAGGCACAGCCCAGCGTCCCCATGACCTACACGAGGACGGGAACATCATGGGGACAATGTTTTCCTGGCGTGTGTTTTAGTGGGAATTGAGAGGACAGCCCAGCACCACGGCTTTAGGACACAGAAATCTTCATGAACAGGACTGCCAACAGAGGTTTCAGCAGCCTCTGTGCTTCTCCCTCAAAGGTGCTGGACCAAAATCACACCTTACATTTTGTGAGATCGACCAATTCTTTTCAAGCAAAGCCTTTGGCTCCCAATTTGCTCATTAAAAATAAACCCAACTTCATTGCAGTCTCACATTCTAATGCCCTGTGGCCCCCCAGGCAGAGAGATGTTGTTCAAGGAAAATAAAAACTACCCGTAAAGGTATTCAGAGAAGGGCTACAATGATTTTTGAAGAGCCTTTGTCGGCCGTTAAACGATAAAATCTAAAATACAACATCCAGTGTGTTTGGTCTGACCTTGTGATTTCAATCTGTAATGGAATATAAAAGTGTGCAGCTAAAAATAGCATCCTCACTCAGTTCTCCTCCTTCTGTGCACACCTGCTGTACTGGCAGGACTTTTTCATCTCATCCTGAGACAGTTTTAGTCTTACCAAGATTCCTTGGATAGACACAGAGAGAGAGAGACATGCATGGCCACCCCTGTGCTCCTTGCCCGCATTCTTCTGCCTCCTTCCCATCCTGCTCATCCCCAGCTGTCCCCCCAGCTCTGCTCAGCCACCTCAGAATGTCTGGGTTATGGTGAGGAACTGAAAACTCTGTGAAAGTGGTGGAAAAGGAAAAGCAGAGGAGCTGGGCTGCTTTTCTTCAGCCTCTCGTGGCATTTGCTAAGCACCCGTGGGCAAATGTGCTTTGAGGAGAAGACAGGTAGTCAGCACAGCTCGTTTCAAGTGGATTGTGTTTTATGGAATCTGTCACTGGAAAACTGGTTATTGTTTAACAGCCTTCTCTTAAGCTGGCCAAGTACAGGCAAAGAAGAGCCACTGCCAATGTGTCTATCAATGGGGAAAAAAGGAGAAAGAAATAAGAGACAGAGAAGCTCCAGGACAGCACATGATCAAGAACTTCATTAATTGGAGAGTGAGATCCTGACAACAAAACAGGAAAGGAGAAAATCAGACTGCCTGGGATTCGACATTAGACCACAGTTGTCCTTTGGTGTGATCGCTTTCAATACAGGGAGTTGGAATTAGATGATCTTTAAGGTCCTTCCCAACCCAAGCCATTCTGTATTTCTATGATTTTATGAAAGGAGATGGGTAGGTTGTTCTCTTCCCCAGAGAGTCTCAAATATTACCCTTTGCTTTAAAATCTTGCCCACCACCCCAAATTTTATCAATCTGAGTGTCACATCATCATTTTTTTTGCCCCTTTCTTTTTCTTTTTCTAGGCTGCCTCTTAGGATTTCTCAGTCCTCCTCCTGCACAGCTCCGTAACACTCCATTATACCCAGCATATGCTTCCAGTTCACGTGTCAGGGCAGAAACCTTTGCCCGCAGAGAAGCTCCTGCTGTTCTCATCAGGATCTGGTCTACTCAAAACTCTGCCTCTCTTTGCAGATAGGGCCAAACGCCAAGGAGCTGTTCAGGCTCGTGGAGGATTTCATTGATGTCATCGGCTTCCGCATGAAGGATTTCCGGGATTCCTACCAAGTCACGGACAACCTGGGTGAGTCCATTTGCACTCCCCACGTCGGGGAGACACTCCCAAAGCAAAAGTGCTGTTAATTACTGTGCATAACCTGGGCCGTGGTGGGGGAAGGAAGGAGGGGAGGCAGCAGGTGGTGGGACATTAAAAGGTCCGAGGGAAGACGTGGACGGACATAAATATGGGGTGGCTTTTCTCCAGAGAAGTTGGGATTTCATGAGGAAGAAGAGATATCCACAGAGAGATCCGAGAGATATCTACAGAACGGAGCGCAGATGACGAACTGGGCAGAATTAGATCATTTCTTTAATTTTTTGAACACGAGAACAGCCCAGCAGCCAACGGAGGCAGCGAGCAAACAGCAGGCAGTGTTTGATTGATGCTGTGTGCACAGTCGCAGCGTGGAACTTGTTGCCAGGGGAGGTTGCGGAAGCCAAAAAGTGCAGATGGGTTCATGATGGGATTAGGAATGTGCACAGAAGAGAGGTCCATCGGTGGCTGTTAAAGTTGATGATCTGGATGCAGCCAGGAGCTGAGGAAGTCCTGCTGATTGCTGGGAGGACAAACCGAGAGATGTCTTGGTCTGTCTCACACTTCTTATCAGCTGCTGCTGGCCGCTCCTGGAGATAAGGTGCTGGAGCAGACTGACGTCTCCTCTGCCAGGTTTAGTGCAGGCAAGACCCTCTCAGCAAAGCACGAGCCCTGGTTTTATCTTCTTTCACAGAGCATCACTCCCGTGGCTCCCAAGATCCAGTCTATCACATTTCCCACTAATGCTTCCCACGTTTTCTTTATCACATGTGGAATTTACTGAAGCTGGTTTCACCTACTGGTTTTATTTCTTGCTTCTCCCCAGTCCTCGGCATTCACAAGCTGCCTGCAAATGCAGCGACCGACATCACCTTCCCCATGAAAGGCTGGAGGGGAATGGTGGACTGGGCCAAGAACTCAGAGGACAAGGTCACTGTCTCCAAGAGCATCCTGTCTTCAGGGCTCTCAGGTAGGCAGCACAGCCAACACTAATTTTCTCCATCATTTTCTAAGGGTGATTCCTTCCATTTGCCTGGTCTTCAAATCCCCTTCCAGCCTAGCTGGGTCTGCTCACAAATGGTTGGACACACAAAAGCATTGATGAGTGCAAATAAGGCTTTCAGATGTGGCCTGACCAGGAGTTCAACCTAAACTCCTCACGAGAGTTCAGGGGCAGGCTTAGTGCCTAGGTGTGGATGTTCACCTTTCCCTAAAGAAGCAGGAAAAATTGGCAAACAAGGATTTGTTGCAATGCTTGGTGGGATTGGCAATCCAAGCCTGGATCCAGACCTGAGAGAGCCATCTGAGTGTGAGCAGCTGGGAGTCAGCAGGTCAGGCTGAGCATCTGGTGGCTCTGAGTCTGCTGCTGGGACAAGCTTTGATAGATCAGGGAGTTTATGGCCCTTGTGTGAAATTTCCTGCCCCCAGAGATGAAATTCAGAGGCATTTATCAGGCATTTATCACTGAGGCTCCATATCACAGCACGGATATGAGCCCTAGCACAGAGGTGGTGCCTCAACCAAGGTGGCCTCACTGCCAGATCTGGAAGAAAACCTGGAGGTTTTTTGGGATGATCTGATGGATGAGAGTCCCAGGAACCAACACCCTCAACGTGCTCATCTTTTGGCAGAGGCAACATTTGGCAGGATTGGGCCCTGAGTTCTCAAAAGCAGGACCCTAAATTGGGCCGATTGCTGGGAAATGATGGGATTTACTTTTGGCACTCACAGCTTTGAGAGCTGCTGGCTCCCCCTTCCTTGGGACAGAGGCTGGAGACTGAGCTGTTGCTACAAAAGACCTCTGGCCTCTCGTTGTCGCATCGGGACCTTTTGTCCTTGCCTTGCCTGCTGAGGATGGCATCAGCCATGACTTCAGCTTGGGAAATCTGAGGCCAAGAACAGTTAAGTGACACCCCCAAGGGTAAACAGTGAGTCACTGGCAGAGCAAGGGCCATGTCAAGCACTCCTCGTGTTTTCTTGTGCCTTGCAGACAGAGTGAGCTCTCTGGGAGAAGCTGGAGCACTTTGGGAACGTTATCCCGGTTTGTTTGTGGGTGCTGTGGTGCCTTCACCTCTGGAAACCTTTAATCATTTGTTGGACAAACGGCTGGCACCAGGCCCAGACAGAGCTGATCCTGCCCTGAGGCTGAGGGCTGTCCCAAAAGTGTCCACTTCCCCACGGAGCTGTTTTCCAGACTTCTGTTGGAAACACCCTCACACGGAGCTGCTCCAGGGCCCCCGAGCTGTAGTGACTGAGCAAACAAAACGTGACACCTACCCTGAGGAAACAACTTCCCATCAGTGCTCACCTCTGCATGGTTTCCTGAATACCACCCAGGGCTCTTTGCCTCAGTTCTATTCGATAACCTTGTGCTGGTGGTGCAGTTTTTGAGGGTTTACTCATTGATTCCAGCAGAAATCCACCTCTTTTAGTTTTGATCCTCACATTTCTCTGGCTGCAGCAAACAGGAGCAAAGTGATGAGGACAGGCAGCTCCGTGAGACCAAATCCAAACCCCCTCACTGCTGGGAGCTGACTTTGAGCAGTTGATTTTGATGGGCCGACACTGATTCATGCAGCTGGGTGACACAACTGCTCTGAGAGCCTGTCTGTCAGTGTCTCCCAGTTATGTGCTCACCAGATATCCCAATTTGTTGATAAGAAAGACGGACACGCAGAGCCGTGTCTTCCAGCAGACACACTGTCAGCTCAACCTCGGTATGGGACATCAGAGAAGCCCCACCTGGTGCTTTCCCTGGCTTCTTCAGCATTGCTTTTCACCCAGCCACTTGCTTTTTCTCCCCCTGAAAATCCAGCCCCGGGGCTGCCTCTGCTGTGGTTTATCAGGGAAAGTTCTGGCTTTTTGCAGCTGGGCACCGCGAGGCAGCGGAGCAGGAGGAGGAGGAAAAACAAGAGGAAAAGGAGAAGGAGGTCAAGTGACGTGCCCAGAGGTCACACAGATGATTCAGAGGCTCATCTGGATCTGCTGCAGCCCCCAGAGGCAGCACATGGGTTTTGGGGTCAGAGCAGGCGCAGTGGGACCGCTCCCCTTCCTGCTGCCCCTGTCGGCCCGAGCGCGGCTCTTCTCTCTGACAGCCTGATAGCTCTGGACGGCTCCAAAGGCCTCGAGGTGGCTGCAAGAGACCTTTTCCCCCTGCAGATTTGCCTGTTGTGGTGCTGTCAGAGGAATTTGGGCGTTTCTGAATGGGGGAGCACCATTTGGGAGGGGTGAGGGTGGAAATCTGGGATGCCAGGTCACGCCAAAGGTGCTGAGCCCTCCCTATGGTGACTGCAGCCACTGCATCCCACTACAGTGACGTTGGCATTGGCCATGCCCCAACTGAGAACCCTCCACCACTCTAGAAGCCAAATCCTGTCCCTGGGTGTCCCGTGGGGACAGCTGCCACCCTGATTGTCTCAGTGTTGTCTTCTTCTTCCCTCTCCTCTGGTGTCCCACAGTGTCGGACGACTCCTCCGTCTTCGTGGTTGGGACCGTGCTGTACCGGAACGTGGGCAACATCCTCTCCCTGCAGAGGTAAGAGGGGCTGCCTGGGCAGGGGGAGCAGCTGGGAAACCACCAGGAAGATCCCTCTGGCTGCAGAGCCCCAGTCTTCCAGGAAAAAGCAGAGATCACTGGGTGCAAGCAGGCAGATTTCGACCTGCAACAGGAATATTTCGAAGCCCACGTTCAGGTGGGGACAGGCTCATGTATGGCATGCTGGAGGAGCAGGAATGTTTTCCCCAACCACGTGCAGAACCCCAGACACAAGGGGAGGAGACTCAGTGCTGCTGTCTCACTCCTCCCTGCCACGCTTTGCCCTCCAGGAGTGGAACCTCACCCTGCCCTCCTCGTCACGAGGGATTTTGGCGGCCCTGACAGATGGGGGATGCTCAGCTGCCCCGATCTTCCCGAGCCGCCAGCCACACTGAGCCCTGGAGAGCAGCACAGACAGGCTCAGGGAGGAGAGAGGGGAGCAGAGCACGCCTGGCTGCACACGTCTGCCATGTTCCCGGTGCTGCAAAGTGCCTCGGGCACCAAAGCTTTTGTGTTCAGCCCTCCCTTCCCTTTTCTTCGCTCCTCTCCCTTTTCCTCTCGCTCTTTTTCGCTTTTTTTTTCCCGAGACTGGTACTGAGGCAGTAAATTAAGCATCCTAAGGCACCTTCTAAATCTGTTCTGCACTGATTAGCGTGAGCCCATTTACCATAAACACCAGGGCATCTCTCCTCACCGATAATCATTTAAATACCTCCAGATTTAGCACTGGCAATGGCAGAAGAGCTCCGAGTGAGCGCAGAGAGGAATTAGCAAGTCAACCAACTGTATTCTGTAATATCTTCCATTACAGCAGTGGGAATTAGATCAGAAGGGCAATAAACATCATTGGCTCAAATGATCCAGCGGTATTTCTGCTTCCTCTGGCCAAGCAGGGAATGAGCTCTGATAACCAGCAGCTGCAGCAGCCACAGCCTCCGAACAGCGTTCCCGTGGGAGAGCTGATTTAAGATGTTCCTTAATTAAAGGACAGTCCCTCTCTAAAAAAACTCGAGTCTTGAATCACCTGTGGAGAGTCAAAGGAAAAAAAAAAACCACCAAAAAGAGGAATGAAAGCAGCATCAGCAGCAGGAAAGCACCTCTTTCTTCAGTGCTGTGCAAATGGACACAGCTTTGTAAGGAAGAATGTTGTTAGATAACCATGTAGCTGCATATGGGTAAAAAGTATTTCTGACCGCTGAGGAGAGCAGCTGTTCCTGGGTACACGTAAGAAATATGGACCCAGACCCTGGACTGGACCACT
The DNA here is from genome assembly GCA_013398015.1 of Oreocharis arfaki. NCBI lineage: Eukaryota > Metazoa > Chordata > Aves > Passeriformes > Paramythiidae > Oreocharis > Oreocharis arfaki. Next base: position 174,699 of record VZRR01001040.1, read on the forward strand.
CTGATTCAATGCAGAGTGATTTTTCTAAGAACAAAAAAAAAAAGCAGACTTAACTGAGCAAACAGCACCAGCTGAGCTGTTCCTAATTGTCCCAATTTACCTCCCCCAAGCAGCAATTCTGCCTCTGAGTCACAAATTACTCTGTCCCCTCGGATCCAGAGAGCCCAGCGGATCTTGGCAGCTGTGACAATTGGGATGGGCTGCAGACAAAACCTCATTTTCCAAGCCTGGGAGGTGAGAGAGGCACTTGGTCCCAGCTGGACTCTGCTGCAGAGGGCACGGACAGCAGAGAGACACCAGCCTGCTTCTCCCCGTGTAGCCAGCACCGTGTTCACAGCTCTTTGCACACCCTTGGTGGCCACTCAGGAGCCCTCTGAGCTCCTCTGAACTCCTGCCCGAGCCCGATCTCCACATGTTTTGTTTTCTTCCCAGAAGCTGGGCTGCAGCGTGCTCATAGGAGAAAGGACTCATCTTCCTGCTGAAAGATTCCCCGTGACGCTGAGTCCTTCGCCGCCCCCGATGAGCTGCTCAGCTGCTTAATTACCTTCTCTGCCAGGAGCCTGCCTCTCTTTTGGAAGGCTGAGTTTGTCTGACTTTCACTTCCAGGCACTGGGCCTTCGGGTGGGTGACTGAAAAGCCCCCCGTGTGCAAGGAACTGTCAGCCAAGCCTTCCAACAGAGAACTTTTTGTCTGGTTTTCCGGCACCTGGATCAATTTTGTGTCTCTGTTTTGAACACCCTTTGCTGTTTCCCCATCTCAAAGTGAAACTGAACCCAACAGCAGAGTGGAATCCAGACAAGGAGGGTACAGACAGAAGTTTCTTTGCTTCATCTCAGTGGAAGGGAGCTTAAAAATCATCTCATTCCAACCCTCCTGCCGTGGGCAGGGACACCTTCCACCATCCCAGGGGGCTCCAAGCCCCATCCAACCTGGCCTTGGACACTTCCAGGGATGAGGCAGCCACAGCTTTTTTGGGCAACCTGTGCCAGGGCCTCACCACCCTCAGGGCAAAGAATTTCTTCCCAACATTCAATCCAAACCTCTTCTCTTTTAGTTTAAAACCATTGCCCCTTCTACTGTCCTGATTTACCCGTGTAAAAAGCTGCTCTCCATTTTTTATTAGCCTCCTTCAACTCGTGGTTGAGCTGGGGCTTCTTGGCCACTGCTCACCCTTCACGGTCTGCACACCGGTGACTTCTGTGTGCTAACGACTGGCCTCGCTGAAAAATCAAATTCTCTTTCTGTTTGTGTTTGCTGCATCGATCCTCACCCTCTCCTCAGCCTCCACAAGGAGGTTTTTGGTGTCATCCCCTCTGCTCGTGCCAATATTCAGCAGCACTGACCCGAGGACTGACCCTTACAGGCACAGCCTCTAATGAAGGCATGCACTGCTGGTTACCTTTCAGCAGATCCCATTTTTAGCCTCTTACGGCTGCCTGCTCCCATTGATTTGCTCCTTTACTTTTCCTCTGTAGGGTGATAGTTGGGCTTTGTCGCTTCATTCTATTTTTCTTCTTTTTCTTTCTCAGTTTTTCCTTTTTTTTTTAAAGAAAATAGATATATTTTTTATTTTTTTTATTTATCCTGTTAAATCAATGCTGTTGTTCCCTCTAGTGTTGGTGGAACAGTGGCTTTCTGAGCATCTGTTTACAAATCCATGGGCAATTCCAAACATTTTTTTCCCTCCTTTTTTTTCTTTAAACCCTATTTTTTTTTTTCGCTGCTGTTAAGCAACTGCAAATCTTTCCCACCTAATTCTTTTCAAAA
>VZRR01001040.1:176518-244340 GCA_013398015.1 Oreocharis arfaki
ACCCAGGGAGAAAAGTGAAAGATTTCAGCAGTACCTGCAGATTTGGTGAAGATTTGGATATGGAAGGATTTCCTTTGTCCATGGATGCCACAGGGGCTGGGAGCAGCCTGATCCGGATCTACCACTCCACTACCAATTCCTTCATGGCAGCACTCCCAGCTGCTGCTTGTGGGGACCTTTTGCTTATTGAAACACCAATAAACTGCAGAAAAAATGAGGGAACTCCTTGTATTTACACGTTCAGTGTCCAGGGAAGTGCCTACAATGAGTTTGGCTTTCCAGGAATGGGAATTATCTCCTCACTTATTGCCCCTCCCAAGAGCCAAACCTCCCAGGGCTGCCAGATTTTTATTACAATGTTTGTCTGGGCACAGACATTTAGACATCTGCATGAAAGGTTTGGCCTTTTTCCATTTGCTTTTTGGTCCTCAGGGAACAAAGATACACAGCAGTGCCTCCAGCCAGGATCATGTGCTGCCCCATGGATAAGCAGCCATGCCTCAGCCTCACTGCAGTGCAGGCTAAGCCAGCCTTGGAGAGGCAAAACAGGACTTTTTTTTTTGGAAAGCACATGAAATCACGGAATATTCTGAGCTGGAAGGGATGACAAAGGTCACAGTAGTCCAAATGAGTCCTGTTTCCTCATGGCAGGGGCAGAACATGAGTCCAGGGCTATTTTATTTCTGGGATAGATTCAGACTCTAAGTCCAGTTGCTTTAGGGGTTGAGAAGGTCCATAAAATGGTTTGATTTTGGAGGGATAAATGTGGACTGGCTGCAAGGGGAGCCCAGAGGGCAGAGGATGGGGTCCATCTGCAGCGAATGTCTTTGGGGGTATTTTAAAGTCATGGGGTCAACCCGTTCTGCACGGTGTGCGCTAAACCTTGCACCACCGAGGATGGCTACCACAGGACTCCCTGCTCCACAAAAATCCCCCCAAAACCTTTCTTTCCCCTCTTCTCCCCAGGAACAGCACCGTTCTGAACTCCAAAGTCATCTCCGTGACTGTCAAGCCATTCCCTCGGTCTCTCCTCACCCCTCTGGAAATCGAATTCTCCCACCTGTACAACGTAAGTGGTTCCTGGGAACCTGCCCCGTGCCACGGCCGTGTTTGCTTCTGCAGGGCAGGAACGTGTTGGTGTCAGGAAGGAGGTGGTTTTGATGGGCTCCTGACATCTTTTTCTTGGTGCAGGACCCTTCAATCTCTTCCCAAAAACAAGGCTGCATTTCCAGAGCAGCGGGAGGGTGACACTGCTGGCACGGGGAACGCGGGCGTGCCAGCTCGCACCATTTCATCGTGGGCATCATCACAGGGGAATAATCGTGTGCTCATTAAAACAGCTTGATGCAGCAATGGTCCTCCTTGAGGAGGGAAAGGCAGGGGGAAAGGCTGCCTCCATTAATTCTGGAATGTTACTGTTGTCCTCAGCGCTTTCCAAGGCAGGCAAAAATTCCCTCCAGGTTTCTCTGCTCAACCCTAAGCAGATTTATGGGATGGACATTTACACACCCCAAGGCCCGTCCTTGTTGTGGAGATCAGATGCCCTCCTGAGGCTCTACAACATGAATATTAAGATCTGTTGTGCCTTTGGACTCTCTTGGAGGGATTTTCCGAAGCTGTCTCAGACAGCTGCAGTCAGAGGCAAACCTCTTCTGGGGGGCTTTAAACACACCTGACCCCCTCCTGCAGGGCCGTGGTTTTGTGGTCCCACAAAAGCACAGGCTGTATTTGATCCACTTTCCAGAAGGGAGCAGCAAAAGGATTCTGTGTGAGAGGAGGGATGAGGAGGAATATCCGCAGGTTGAGTCAGGAGAGAGGCAGAGTCAAATCCCTCTGCAGTGGTCGTGACGCAGAACAAACCAAGGCACATTTTATTGTGGCTTTCCAACCCCAGGGTGGCGAAAGCCATTCCAAGGATTTGAGATCCGTGACAGCTCATCTGGCGTATCCCAGACACCCCATCCTTAGAGTGGAAGGTGTTTTACAGGCCCCACAGCTTTCGTGCCAGTCCAGACACTCCACAAACAGCGTGACACTGATTTGTTTCTATTTTCCCTTTCTTGTCTCCCGGCAGGGAACCACCAACCAGACCTGCATCCTGTGGGATGAAAATGATGGGTGAGTTCTGTGGGTTTCCCGTTTACTCTCACAGGTCTGTTTGCTTTTTTGGGGTGAAATCATCACAGTTTTAGCAGCAATGTGTCAGTTCTTGCTCTCTCTACTCAGTATTTTCTTCGCCCTGGTGGGGAGTGTTTCTTCACACGGGCCCTGTTTCTCTCTGAGCTGTCTTTTAGTGCTATTTGGGATTTTTACACATAAAGGTTACATGAACTGGGATCCAGGACTGTGGAATTTTTTCAGGTTGAGCTCAGCAAAGCAGTGCTTGGCTCTCTGCACCGCTCACCCCAAATCGTGCACCATGAGGAGAGTAACAAAAATACAGTTGTGAATATGGCCTGTGGGGGTGAAATCCAGGTGATGTGAACTTCCTGTTGTGCTGCTGTGATACAGAAAAATGATTTTTGCCAGAATTCCAGCAGTGACTGGTGCTGTTCGGGAGGGTTTGAGTGATGTGGTTGTGACCAGCAGGGACAAATAAAGCAATCCTGAGTTGCCACAAAGAGTTGGGACCATAAATCCCGTATGGGGAGTAGTTGTCAGAGCATGTGCGTCTCAGAAGGGAAAAAAAAACCCCACTCTGAAAGTGAGGTCTTAAATCCTGAATGAACTTGACAAGGATACAAAGCGTTTGATTTAATGGTGGTTTTACTTCACTGACTTTTGCATCTCAGTTTGAGGACCTACCTGGCTCCTCCTCTGCTTGCACTCAGTTCCTCTCCTTGAGATCTCAGACGTTTGGCACAGGCCCCTGCATTTATTATTATTATTTATTATTATTACCTGCAGCATCTGAAAAATGATGCCGTTCTCGTCCTTTTATGCTCCATTAAGTAGCATATGCACACAGAGGCAGGCAACAGATTTACACTCAGCTCAGTTCTTGTTGGTCTGGGATTAATTTGGCATCTCTGAGTGGATCCAAAGCAAAGCTGAAGAACCCAGAGGGTCTCCCTGCTTTGTGGAATCACACTCGTGTTGTAGAACTGGTCCCTGTGGCTTCTAGTGAGAATTGCTCCAGCGTTAGAAGATGGTTGAGATGCAGGTGGACTTCAAAGAAATTAATGAAAGGGAATTTTATTGTATTTTCTGTGTGCCAAAGAGCAAACTGAGCGTTGTGGGTCAGCACAGAGGGCTGGATTGGTGGGCAGACTCAGGAGCTGGCCTGCTCTGCTAAATCTGTTGTTTCTCCACGCTGGAATGGAATTAAAGCTCTTGTACAACAACCCCATTTTTGGCAAGTAGAGGCAGGAGCTGGAACCACTGCCCCTTTTGCTCTGCACTCCATCCCACTCCTTTCGGCTTTCCAAAAGCAGAGAGGGGATTGTGTCCAGGAGCATGGAGATGTTTCCCTGCCATGCTCAGACCTGGATTTAATTAGCTGCAGTCTGAGCATGAGAACAGCAAAACCCAGTTTGGACGTGGCTGGGTCTGAGGGACGGGGATGCCATCCAGGGTGGGTGCAGGAATCTGCCAGAGCTGGCACAGGGGAGGGCCTGGTAGAACACAGATGAAAGTTTGCCCGGTGCTGAGCATGGATTGAGAGGTTTGGATGCCATTTCTGAGCTGCAGGCAAAGCAGTGCCCAGCTCAGCATCATCAGCTCTGCCTCATCCTAGAGAACGGTTTGGGTTGGAAGGGATCCTAAAGATCATCTCATTCCAGCCCCCTAAACACTCCCTGCCCTGGGAGCTCTGGCTGCTCCACACTCTTCCTCCCAAGGCTCAGCAGCTCCTTGGGCTGCCTGTTGTCCCTCTGGAAGTGCAAAACGCTGGGAATGCTTTCAGTCTTTCGTCGCTGCATCCTCACGGCACCAAAGAACAGGAGCCATGAGCCGAGCAGGGAATTTCTTGGCAGGGATGCCAGGTTCGGTTTTCAAGGATGGATTCCAACCGCCCTGGCAGATTGGTTGTGCGAATGTCGCTGCTGAGCCTCCACTCTCCCCGGGTTTTAGGGGGTGTGGGCACGCCTGAAGGTGTTTGCAACCAGCATTTACAACCTCGAGCAGCTGAAAAGCCCAAAATGCTGAGGTCAGCACATTTTTTGTCAGGGGGATGTTCCAAAACTCGGCCCATCCGGCGAGCTCTGGCGAGGGGAGCTGCCAAGCTGTTTGTGTAATATTTTAAAAGCCGATTTGCACAACATTTTAAAGCTGATTTGCCTCCGCTGCTGGCTCCCTGGAAAGCCGAACGAAGGGCAAATTATGCAAACCCCGTTCCCCAGTCCTGACTGCTCGCCTCGAACTTGAGCAGCGCTCTGGAGCTGTCAAGGGATTAGAATCACCATTTTGGGTGATTGTTCCCTGCTTGGAACAAGAACTTTCGGGCTGCACCCTGGGCTTGTTGCCTGGTACGTGGTGGAGGTCCTGCTTGGTGACTCTGTGCCAGGAAAACCCATGGCTCAGCCACTCTCGTGTGGTTCCCCCTCTTGGCTCCCATCTTTTCCTCCTGCCACCTCTCCCTATGAACTGGAGGTTTTCCCACTGGGCAGTGTCACAAGGTGGTTGTGCAAACGGGTGAGGCTGAGGATGGCCCATCCCTGGAAGTGTTCGGGATCAGGCTGGATGGGGCTTTGAGTAACCGCAGTGGAAAGCGTCCCTGTCCGTGGCAGGGGGGTTGGAACGGAACGTTCCTGAGGATCGCTTCCAAGCCAAACCGTTCCGCGGTCCCGTGAAATCCCATTTCTGACCGATTTCATGGATTTACAGCTCCGCTTCCCAGCCTGTTCTCCACCCTGCTGCATTCCCCGTGCAGCCCAAGCCAGGCTGTCGTGGTGTTGCTTGCTCAGGAGACTCTGAGACCCCTCTAAGATTCCCCTTTTGCCGCTCTCCGTGTTCCTGCTCCAAGGACGGGTGGCCAGGTGGAGCTTCCCCACACTCACAGTCACCCACCCGAGGCTGCAGGTCTTGGTGACCCAAATTCCACCTGATTCCAGCGAGCCAGCCTCCGGATTTAACCCCTTGAATCCTGCGACTGAACAGGTACAGAGGCAGGAAACCTGTAGCAATCCTCCCACGAGAGCTCCTGCCTGTTCCTGCAGCCACCCGAGCTCCCAATCCCATCCAGAGCATGCCAAAACTCTTTAAAGGCCACTTAAAATCCACGGGCCGTGAAGGGTCGGACTGTAAAATCGCAATTAGAGCAGGCAATTATCTGGTGACCATGTGCTTCCTCGAAGATGGAGCTGTCGAACAGAGCACTTGGAAGAGGAAAAAGGGGAAGAACCCCTGAGCGTTCGTTCATTTGCATTTAGATGGATATTTAAGCTTGTACTATTAACAATGGATTTTTGATTTATTAATCCCAGGCCCTCTGAGTGACTGCGAGATTCGTGGGTGGCACCTCTGCCACCTCTTTTCTCTTCCCCTTGCCCCCAATACCTCATGTCATGAAACAAGAGGGGAGAAGATCAGGGACTCATTTCTGTTGTGTTGGGTGCTGCAAGTGTGATTAATGAGCTTAGCCCGGGCTGGGCAAATTGAAAGTTGAAATCAGAGAATGATTTGGGATTCTCTGGCTCTGCTCCAAGGGTATTCATCCGTAGTAATTATCGGCTGCTTAGCCCTGATGAAGTGAAAACCCAGGCAGGATCTGGTCTCCTGCTCCCTCTTTCTCCTGCTGGGACAGGAGAGGAGTTGATAAATGCAGCCATGGGTGTGTGTTCATTCTCCTGTGCATCACCAGATCTGCATTTCTCTCCTGCTTTGCCCTGGTGCACGACAGGGATTTTATCTGGCAATGGGAACAGGGAGACAGAGCCATGGTCTGTTGTTAGTGGTGGCAGCATCACTTCCTGTGTCTTTGCACCTCCCTGAAAGGATGTTTTACTGAGGCTGGGGTCAGTCTTCTCCCAGGTAACAAGAGACAGGACAAGAGGAAATGGCCTCAAGTCGTGCCAGTGCAGGTTTAGATTGGATACTAGGAAAAAACTTTTCACTGGGAAGGTGGTCAGGCTTTGGGACTGGCTGCCCAGGGAAGTGGTGGAGTCACCACCCCTGGGAGTGTCCAAAAATGTGCGGATGTGGCAGCTGGGGATGAGGTTTAGTGGTGAACACGGCAGTGCTGGGTGAAGAGCTGGGCTCGATGATCTCTTCCAGCCTTTACAATTCCATGGTTGTGTGGCTGCAGAGGAAGATGTGGAGCTATTCAGTGCTGCAGAGCAGTCCTGCTGCCCCGTGGGGCTGATGAGTCCGGGTTCAAGCCATCAGAGCTGTGTCTGGGTGTTCTTGAGTGTGGGATCAGGTAAATGAGGAGTGGTGTGAGATGGAAAGGGAGAGTCACAAACCACCAAGTGTGGGAGGTGTGACAAGGGCATGGAGTGGGATGGGACAAGGGGGAATGGCTTTGAAGTGAAATCAAGTAGGTTTAGATTGGATACCAGGAAAAAATCCTTTACTGTGAGGGTGGTGTTGGAACCCTGGAGACTGGGATGCCCAGAGAAGTTGTGGATGCCCCATCCTTGGAAGTGTCCGAGGCCAGGTTGGATGGGGCTTGGAGCAACCTGGGATAGTGGAAGGTGTCCCTGCCCATGGCAGGGGGGGGGAACTAAATTGTCTTTAAGGTCCCTTCCAACCCAAACCATTCCATGATTCCATGAAGTGTCTGGAGAGGCAACCTGGGATCAGGCTGCCACAGGTGAGCACTAAATGTCCCCTCCTTGGTGACAGCAGGGACCAAGCCAGCTGAGGGCTTGTATTTTAGCCCCCGGTGCAGCAGAGAAAATCAGGCCATGCAGGTGTGAAATCCAACCCCAGACAGACAAAGAGCGAGACCCAGCAGATCTGCATCTCCAGGGGAGCCCTCATCCCACAGGGAACTCCCAGCTCCATCAAGCACCTCCTCTGCTCCTCTGTCTCATTATAATAACTAAACATTATAACAACCAGGCATTGCAATAACTGATCTTAAGAGGCCTTTCCAAACCTTCCAAAATATTTGCATAAAAGCTTTCCTGCTCTTGGAAGAGAAAGCGCCTCGGGAATCCGTGTTTTTAATCCAAGGACACCCTCGGCTTCCCTTGGGAAAGATCATCTGTTCCAGTAATTAAAGCCTTTCACCTACCTGGCTCGGGAAATGCAAACCTGGCTGTTTAGGAAGGTGACCTGAGCGAGCAAGGTGAGGCTGGGAGAACAAAACAAACACTGCCTCGGCTCTGGGGTGAGCCGAAATCGCTTGGAAGCTTGTGGTGTCCTAAAACACAGCTCCCAGAGGCTGAGGACAGTCCTGCTCACGGGATCTTTTCAGACAGGAGCTGAGGGTTTGGGTGTGGGCTGGTCCTGGAGGTGGTCACACAGAGCCACAAGCCACGGGGAGAGTTTTGTAGTGCCAGAGTAAGTTTTTGGGGGGTGTTTTTGTTTGTTTGCCTTATCTGGAACAACGCAGAGGAGCCCCCAAAATATGCTGGGAGGAGGAATTGTTTGTATAATTTATTCATAGGGTAACTGTACTCTTTGGTGTTTATGGTCCAGCCACCCCGTGAATCTTGAAGTGCAGCTGCTCTGCCTGAAATTCCCATTTTTTGGGTGAGATATCCAGTGTCTAACCAGCAGAATCCAAAGCTGTCTGAATTCCTGACTGCACGTCCTACAGGATTCCGTGTCCTTGGAAGGCAGAACAAGGAGCAGGACACGGTGTGAGCTCCACGGGCTTCCCCCTGCTTGTTGAAAGAAAAAGGCATTAAGTTTTCTTTCCTGTGCTTTTTGGGGCTCTTTGTGATCCCAGCCTTGCTGGTCTGATTTCCCTTCGGAGGGCAGGCACAGCTCCCTTTGCTCCTCTACTCCCCACCACCACAGAAGTGCCACGGAGGAGTTGTCTTGTCTCTCACACCCCGTGGAACCACCTTGCTCATCACATCAGTTAATCCATCTCTCAGGGCCTGTCTTTTGAAGAAAAGCTTTCTAAAGTCAGGAAACAGCTTCTCTTTCCCCCCTGTCTGTCACCCAGCACGTTAATGACCCTGCCAGGGCTGTAGCTCAGGCAGTCACAGCCTGTCTGTGCTGGCAGAGATAAACGAGTCCCCCCAGACACAGACACTTCACAGAGCCACAGAATGGTTTGGGTTGAGAGGGACCTCGAAGATCATCCAGTTCCAGCCCCCTGCCATAGGACACCTTCCACTATCCCAGGTTGCTCCAAGCCCCATCTAACCTGGCCTTGGACACTCCCAGGGATGGGGCAGCCATAGCTGCCATGGGCAACCTGTGCCAGGGCCTCCCCACCCTCACAGCCATTAATTTCTTCCTAAAATCTATTATAAATCCACCCTTCTTCAGCTTAAAGCCATTCCCTCTTGTCCTGTCCCTCCATCCCTCGTCCCAAGTCCCTCTCCAGCTCTTCTGGAGCCCCTTCAGGCACTGGACAGGGCTCTGGGGTCTCCTTGAAGCTTTCTTTTTTCCACCCTGAGCACCCTGAGTTCTCCCAGCCTGGATCCAGAGCAGAGGGGCTCCATCCCTGATCATCTTTGTGGTCTCCCCTGGAATCTCTCCAGCAGCTCCACGTCCTTCTGATGTTGTAGGCCTCAGAGCTGGACATAGCCCAGGAAGGGTCTCACAGGAGTAGAGCAGAGGGGCAGAATCATCTCCCTCAACCTGCTGGCCTGTTAAAACCCCAAAGCCCCATGAGATATCAGTGCACTGTTCTCCCCTTTGGACCTATTAATAGCATATCATATATTAATTTTATATGAATTATACATTATATATATATTTTACTGCAATTCCCCAGCTGTGGGAGATCAACACTGCCCCTCATATGATCCCATGCAGGGTGTCCGAGCTGGTGTTTGCCAGTCCCCGTTTTCCAGCTCCATTGCCCTCAATCAGTTTAATTCCCTACATCTCCAGCTGCAAATCCCACCTTTCCCACCTGCTCCTGTGGATTGCTGAGGGGATGTCAGCGAGGGAGGAAAGCACCGTGCTCGCGAAGCCTGGCTACGCAGGGGCATGCAGGGAGGTTAATCTGAATATTCCCATTAGTTCCCCTGTGTTAAACCCAGTTAAAAGTATCCCTTAATTCAGCCTGTCTGACTGCACTCGCAGTGTGCATCCAGGCTGATGGAATTGTGGTCCCAGGAGCCTTTTCTCAGCCCTGGATGAGAGCAGACAAAACAGGGCAGCGCAGTGAAACACAGCCGCACCTCCAGATGATGCCACGATGATTTTTTTGCCTTTTGTTTCATATCCCTTTTATATACTCTTTTTTATAACTGTTATGTACTCTTAGTGCTTTTAGCCCACATACTTGTAATTCCTCAAGTTAGATCACTCAGCTGAGAGCCACTCTTTTGTTAAACCAGGAGACCAAACATCCTGGCAGCCTCGCAGTCAGGGCTCAGAACGCCCCAGACACCAAGGTCCTCTCCAGAACTCATTCTGCAAACTAAGATAGGCCCATCAGGGGAAGGTTCCTTGGGATGAGGGGTTCACTTGAGCCTCTCATTGGGGAATCTTTGATAGATATGCTAATTTGCAAGGCCTATAATTGTGTGTGTGTGCATTTCAGGGGTGCATTTCAGTGCATTCCACCAGGACGAAGTGCTGCATCTAAAGATCCTTAAATAAATACCGAGGTAAAACCCTTTTTTTTTTTCACTTAACCATGTTTGGTTCTTAATTTTAAGACCAAGAAAAGGCAACACGGAGCCTGAGGATTTATCTCTGCTGGGCTCTGGGGCTGCTGGGAGCACAAAGAGGAGCAGATTCCTGGGGGATGTTTTTCCCTTGCTGCAAGGACACCTTTCCCTGGGAGTTGTTACCTGGATTCCAGGTGTTGCAGGAAAGAGGTGGCCAATTCTGTCAGCACAAAACAGCAGAGCACAGGGCTGAGCCCACCCCTGTTTGGGAGAGGAGTTAAACTCCTTTGGCCTTTGCTGAGCTGCTTTCCCAGTGGTCAGAAGTGTCCATGGGATTGGGAAAGCAGGTGCTGGCTTGTTCTCCAGTGCCTCCCACAGCACAGGACGCAGGAGAAGCTGAGCAGCAGAACACAGGGCTTCAGCAGAGCAGGGTTTGATGGCTCTTGACAGAAGGGAAAACGGGGAGAGGACAGAGGATTCAGAGGCTCTGAGTCAAATCGTCCCTTGGTTCCCTAGCAAAGGGGTCGGGAATACGGGCAGAATAAATGAATTCCCTCCCCAGAGCTGGCAGAAGCCAGGCACTGACACCTGGAGGATGCTCCCACTGGGAAGGGGCTTTGAGTTCAGTGATGCAATTCCCAACTTTGGCTCAGTGCTGAGGGTGAGAGCTGGAGCTTCACGAGGTTCGGGATGGTTTCTGTGTTCACATGTGTTTGTGCTGGGTATTCTGAAAAAAAAATCCCCAAACAAGCACCAGGAGCAGTTGAGGGAGCTGGGAAAGGGGCTCAGCCTGGAGAAAAGGAGGCTCAGGGGGGGTTTCTGGCACTGCACAACTCCCTGACAGGAGGGGACAGCCAGGTCAGGGTCCGTCTCTTCTCCCAGGCAACAAGCGAGAGGACAAGAGGAAACAGCCTCAAGTCACACCAGGGGAGGTTTAGATCAGATATTAGGGAAAATTACTTCATGGAAAGAGTGGTCACGCCCTGGAACAGGCAGTCCAGAGAGGTGGCTGAGTCACCATCCCTGGAGGGATTTAAAAGATGCACAGATGTGGCATGTGGGGATGAGGCTTAGTGGTAAACAGGGCAGTGCTGGGTCAAGAGTTGGGCTCGAGGATCTTTTCCAACCGAAATTCCATGATTCTGTGGCTGGCTTGTCTTGCCTGCATCCCTGCCAGCTCTCCTGGAGCCATCTTCACGGACATGCCAGGCTGCTGAGGTGGCTCGTGGTGAAAATCCAGCCCGACTTCCCAGCTTGCACGAGGGGACTCGAGGCTGTAATAACACAGCCCAGCGTGTGCTGGTGGACAGCTTTGGATCACAGCTCCAGGCTTTGAGGTGTGGGGGGAAAAAAAGGGCAGGCTGGGGAAATCTGCTGCCTGCTTTTGGTGTGCTCCAACTCCAGCGACTCAACAGCCAACAGGGTGCAGCTTTGAACCAGCTTCAAGGCAGGCTCAGGTGCACGGAGCAGACACAAAGAACTGCACCAGCTCTGCAGCCTCCCTGCGTAAAATTCAGAGTGGAGTCACTTTATCTCCACGTGCTTCTTTGCTGGATTGGTTTTATTCTCTCTTCATGAGCACAAGAAAGTCTGTCTGGGTACAGAGCACCACTTCTCAAATGGTTCTGTCTCGAAACCTGCAGATCTTGCCAGGTCTGCATCCTCTGGAATATCAGCTTTGCTGGGAGCTGAGGGCTCCAGAGCAGCCTGTGCATGATTTGAGGAAGGTGTGTTACGACCACGAGTGCCTCAGAGCCAGGGTTGGACAAAGCCCAGACCATCAGCACTAGGTAGGTGTTTAAGCAGGTGATGTCTTTGTTAAGGGCACAGGAAAAAGTTTCCCTGTCAGGATTTTTTGCTCAATTTCCTTGCAAGACTGGGGCAAACTTCTTAAAATGCCTCATTTTTTTTAACGAATCCATGAGCTGCACGCCAGGAACACAGCAGGGGTTGTACCCATGACAACCAAAATAAATTTCTATTTCTAAAATTTCCTCATAGAATCAGAGAATGGTTTGGGTAGAGAGGGATCTGAAAGTTCACATCATTCCAACCCCTGCCGTGGGCAGAGACACCTTCCACCATCCCAGGTTGCTCCAAGCCCCGTCCAGCCTGGCCTCGGACACTTCCAGGGATGGGACAGCCACGGCTTCTCTGGGCAACCTGTGCCAGGGCCTCAGCACCCTCACAGGGAAGAATTCCTCCCTAATGTGTAATTTTATCTATTTTGTCCCTTCCAGTCCCAGGCACCTCAGTCTCATGATGGGATTCCATGGGAAATGGTCAGGGTGCAGGTTCTTGAGCCCATGCCATCGCTCAAAGGTGAGGGACTGGCAGGATGGACCAGGTAGGATGGACTGGTAGGAGGCTGGACAAGGTAGGGCTGATGGATGATGCTGGAGAAGGCTCGAGAGCTGGCACACTGTGAATAAGGATGGGGAAAGTTTGCCCCTTTTTTAAAGAGGAGAAAAGGATGTGTTCGTTTTCACCCGACTGCTTGTGCACCGTGCTAGAAGACGAAATGTTCTGCTAAAAAAGCAGCAAAAAGAGGCCACAGTGCCCAGGATGCAGCTCTTGTCTAATGATGAACTTTCTGTGTGTCTGGGCAAATCAGTGTAAGCTTCGTGCCTCAGTTTTCCCCGAGCCTGCTGTGCTAAATAACATCAGACAGCTCCTCGAAATGTCAGGAAATCCGGGAGCGAGGAGCTCCTTATAGGGAGCAAAAATAAATATTCCTATTTATCACTGAGAACTGGTTCTCTAAAGGCGAGCTTGATGGTCAAATTGGTCACCCAGAGGAGCTCCCGTCGTGTTTTTTGTTTTGTGTGGGCAGCAGGGAGTGTCACTACGAGAATTTTTGGTCTTCATGAGGCGGAATGAGGAGACTCGGGGCCGTCACTGCGAGGCTGCTCACGTGAGGGCACGAGACACCAAACTGTGCATCCCACCTGAGCTCTCCGTGGCCCCTCAGCCCCATGGCAGAGAGGATTAGGAAATCCATGGAATATCCAGCCTGCTCTGACAGCCAGCTCGATGCAGAGCAGGACAGATTCTCCCAGTGGCCCTCCTGGAAGGCGATGAGCAAAACTCCTGGAGAGGACAAATCCTCTGTGCCCTGACCATCGGATTTATTTGGATGCACTTTAACCCTCAGTCAGAAAAATAAGGGATGCAGCGAGGTCAGAAAGCCCAATTTCATGGAACAAAACCATTTTCAGACTTGACAAGGCTCTTTCCAGGGCTTTGCAAATCCTTTAATTCAATTACAGCGCTGGCCAGTTGGAAGATGTGCATTCATCTCCCAGGGCTCCCTTCTGCTTCAGGCCAGAGCTGCGTCTCCAGGGGGTTTAATGTGAATGTGGGATGTTGGTGGGATGTTGGTGGGATGTCAGGAGGGGATTTGCTGGTTGTCCCTGAAGGAGTAAATTCACCCTCTGCCAGAGCCTGGTGCATGGCAGGGTGAGGGCAGTGAGGCCCTGGCACAGGTTGCCCAGAGAAACTGTGGCTGCCCCATCCCTGGAAGTGTCCAAGGCCAGGTTGGATGGGGCTTGGAGCAACCTGGGATAGTGGAAAGTGTCCCTGCCCATGGTGGGAGCTGGAACTCGGTGATCTTTCAGGTCCCTTCCATCCCAAACCACTCTATGATTTCATGAGGGTGCACCAAAGCCTGACCCAGCGAGAACCTCGATCTTCCCAGGTTTGAGGAGAGCCTTTCTTGCTGCTGAGGATGGAAGTGCAGGCAGCAAAACGGGTGGGAAGCACAGCAGTCCCCCTCCTTTTAGGGTGATGGATCCAATCCACCCCCAGCCAGCCAAGGAGGCAAAAAGGGAAAGGGTCATAATTGCACTGATGACTGATGGGCTGTGCCCAGAACCCGAACTGTGTCATCTGCAGGTGGGGAAGGAGAAACCCAGGGAATGATTTATCCACCGTCCCCCAGGAGGAGCAGAGCAGAGCCACAGCTCAGCTCCCCTGCCCTCTCTCACGGCTCTGCTGGAGGCTCTGAATAAAAGTTAACTGTGGCCTGGACAGGGAGAAAAGGAGCCCAGAGGAGCTGGGATCCAGGAGAATGCCATTCACTTTGAGCTGTGGTTATCATTTATTTAATGGTGCGTGGAGCTCACGTGTCAAATCTGAAGGAATGCTGAGCATCCTTCAAACCTCAGCAAGGCTCCTGGCAGCTTCAAGGGCACTGCACAGGATTATCCTAGGGATTATCAATATCCACGTGATTTTTTCACCCCTAATCTGAGGCGGGGGCGTGGGCAAAGGGCTGCTGCAGGTTTTTTGGGGTGTCTTTGGCTTTGACCTTCCATACACGAGTTGAAGGTGCAGTAATGTATCGCTGCTGCTGGGAATTGTGTTCAGACAGATCCTTTCCAGTCCTGGTATTCCATGCATTGGTCAAAACAGTGCTGGAGAGTCTCCCAGCATTTACCAGTGTGTCCCAGGGTCCCTTTGCAGCTGAAGGATGATTTCCCCACCCAGGACCCTGCAGGAATTTTGGGCACAGGGAGCTCCCTCTGCTCTCCTCGTGTTGCTCCACGTGCAGAAGCTCTGGAGGCAACTTCTTCTTGAAGCTGCCTGGATTGTAGGCATGGAATGGCATGGAATGGAATGGCATGGAATGGAATAGAATAGAATAGAATAGAATAGAATAGAATAGAATAGAATAGAATAGAATAGGAGTTTTCAGTCAAAAGGGACTTAAACCAATCATCAAGTCCAACTGCCTGACCAGCTCAGGGCTATCCAAAAGTTATTCAGAGCTCCAAACCCCTCTTAAACACTGACAGGCTTGAGACATTGGCCACCTCTCTGGGAAGCCTTTTCCAGTGTTTGACAACCCTCTGTGTAAAGAAATGCTTCCTAAAATCCAGTCTGAAGTGATGACGAGGTGCATTCCACCACGGCGTTCCCAGGAATATCCTGTTTGTGGGAAACAGGATATAGAAATTTTTTCAAAACAAAAATTGTTTTGATTTTTTTTCCCCCCCCAGGTAGCTATAAAAAGGACTCCCCCTCTCCACCCCCGCATCTGAGGGCTGCCGTGTTTGTCTCCACTCAGGCATCAGCACCTCACAAGTGTTGTTAGAAACACTATCACGGCACTGGGCATTTCCCCGCTCCCCAGCTCCTTCCTACCCAGCTCGTTCACAAGTTTACAAGTGCAAAAGGTGCTTTTGCCAATTGCCAGCTCTGCCAGCTCCTCCTGGGATCTGGGAGGCAGCCAAGGTTGTCCTGCCTGGTCTCTCTCCAGTCTCTGCAGTCTGTGAAGCAGGACTTACACGACTCCTATTACTGTCATGCCCAAGCATTTCACAGCTCTCAATGTGCTGTTACTGCAACTGGAGCTGAATAACAAAATAAAAAAATCTCATTTTCTAGGTCACTTACAGCTCTGAATTTTCTTTAACATTTGCCTTTACCCAGATTAGTGTTTTTGGAGGGTTTAGGAGGACGCAGTGTTGGTCCAATGACAAGTGTCACTTCGCTTTGGAGGCTTTTGGGGTGAGACAGCCTCAAAATGCAGCAGAACCGACAGGAGCTCTCAGAACATTTTCTGCTGCTCTGAAGCGGGAGCGACGTGGGGACCCGCTCTCAGGGCCCCTGAACAAGGAGCATTTATTTTTGTCCTCCTGGCCTCCCTCCCTGCCCTGAAAAGCCTTCAGAAGAGGTGGCCTGGGAGCCCCCAGCTTGTGAGCGGTGCTCCTTCACTCTGACACCGCCTGTCATCTCAGGAGAGGAAGGAAGATCAAACAGGAGGATGGGGTGGGAGCTGTCACATCCACTGTACTTTTCCTGCTCAGTTCTGATACCCTTGGGCAGGTGAAGGCTGGGACCAGCAGCTTCATCCCTTTGGTCCTATCCTACCTGTCTGCTCGCTGCTCGGGCTGCGTGGGTGACCTTGATTCACGAGCCAGCAGCGTTGGCAGGGACATTGAGGAGGGCTTGGGGAGAAAACAGCCAGATTTACACCTCAGCACTGTGTTTTCCTAACTTTTTTTCCCTTCAGGACCCCCAAGTGTCAAATTAAATGCTCTGATCAACTTTCTCCACACTCTTGGACACCCTTTGATTTCCAGACTCTCTGTCTCTCTCTCCAACTGGTTCAGCTTCCTTGGTGGCCCCAGAAAGTTTCTCCTCTGCAAAATCTCCACTGTTTATTCCTTTATTCCTTATCCTGATGCTTATCTGCTTCTCTCTTCTGGACATTCCCCTCTACCCACCTTTCCAGCTGGGATGGAAGGAGCTGCAGCAGCAGGCATCTCCCTTTTCCCACCCTCTGCAATCTGATCTCCTCCTTTGGAGATTCCTGGCTCCAGGTGCCAGCTTGGCACCCTGGCAATGAGCTGTCCTGAGCCAGAGGATAAAAGCTTCCTGTGAGGATTCTGCATTTCATCTGTGCTGGTGATACTGCCTGGCTTTATCCCCGTGCTCCCTGCCTCCCCTGGGCCCTGGGGAAGGGAGTGCCAGGAGAGCTGAGTGCGTTCAGTTGTTATTGGCTTAATCCATGGGATACCAGTGAGCCTCGGGGGGAACTTCTGAATTTCCTGGCTCGAGAGCTGTAGACCCAATCCTGATCCCTGCATCGCAAACCTTTGAGTAGCAGGAGCTGGTTCTGCCTCTGGAAGGATGTTGAAATGTGGAAGCAGAGCCCAGGGAATGTGCTCAGGTCTGCGGGAGGTGCAGAGGCAGGGCAGAGATCGCCCTGCCAAGGGAGGAGGCAGAGATAGATGTGTTTGGCACTGGTCTATGTGCATTTTATTGCTGGGCAGGTTGGGAAGGGGTGGATGGGTAGGAAATAAAGGACATTTCACCCCTAGGACTGTGCCTGCTGCTGCACCATCAGCAATTCCTGCAAGAAAGGCCACTCCCGGTGCTGCAAACCCCAGACAGGACAGCGGAGACATTTTTCAGTAAAAATTGCTTCAGCCAGCACAGTCATCGCTGGTGCTGCCTTGTAATTGGCAGGGATTTAATTAGCTGAGGAATATTCCACATCTTCTCACCGAGTGGGAGGTCAGAAAGTCCCTTTGGGACGAATGCTCTCCCAAACCTGTCACTGCACCTCAGCTGAGCCTCAGCACGTAAAGCACAGCACACAGCTGAGTGCGAGTTTGCACAGATGCTGCAACATCTGTCCAGTTTGGGCAAGGTGGGTGGCTGAAGGTGGGGGTGTCACTGAAATTGGGAGTGGAGAGGAAAAGGAAAAGGAAAAGGAAAAGGAAAAGGAAAAGGAAAAGGAAAAGGAAAAGGAAAAGGAAAAGGAAAAGGAAAAGGAAAAAAGGAAAAGGAAAAGGAAAAGGAAAAGGAAAAAAGGAAAAAAGGAAAAAAGGAAAAGGAAAAGGAAAAGGAAAAGGAAAAAAGGAAAAGGAAAAGGAAAAGGAAAAAAGGAAAAGGAAAAGGAAAAGGAAAAGGAAATAGAATAGAATAGAAGCCAAGTCCACTGCCTGGGTTTTTTGGGAAACACTCTGTCCTTTCTCATTCTAGTTGTACAGAGATACAGCAGGACAGGGAGGAGGGAGGACAAAGCTTAATGAAGAAATATTGCTGGGAGTAGAGAGGTTTCCACCAGCCAGTATCTCTGGAAGCTGTTTTCATTAGCAGAAAGTGGCTTTAAAAGGTTGTGATAGCAATCCCTCTTTGCATGAGCTCCAGAGGGGCTGGCAGAGGGTTTGGGTACCACTGTGGCTTTGGTTAAATACATTTGCAGGAGCAAAGCTGGGAAATGCCTCCCCCTCCTCCCCCGTGACCTGCTTTCCTGAGAAAAGCACAAGCAGATCCGTGTCGCTCTGCTCAGCACCTGCTCCTTATTCCTGCTCCTTGCAAAATCCTGGGGTGCTGTGTCTCCACACCTTCCCTCCCAGACATCCACGGCAGGGAAAAGCAGGAATCAGAGCAGACCCGACCACAGTCGTGCAGTCCACATAAAACCGCCAGGATTGCATGGCAGGGAAATCTTCCCGCAGGAAAACCTCTGCCAGCTTTGCAGGTCTGGAGCTTGATTTGTGTTTGCAGCTCCTGCCCATGCAGGCTGGAGAAGGGAAGTTTGCTCTGCTACTTTCCAGCTTCACTACAATCCTCAGCTTTGCTGCCAGCAGCTCCCTGCATCCCTGCATCCCTGCATCCCTGCATCCCTGCATCCTCACAGCTGCCAAGGTACCGTTCCCAGCAGCCTGGCTCGGAGCTGAATCCAGCTGCCTCACTGCCGCTCTCTTCCCCGTCCTCCCGAGGGATCTCACCCTCTCCCTCTGATCCATGCGGGCCCTGCCCACCAGGGAGTTGTTTACATCCACCCCCCTGGTGAGAAAACATCAGATCAGCCCCCAGGAGGGCTGGGAATGGCTTGTTCAAGGAGAGGTGGCAGGGCGATCTTAAACATCAGCATTTATTTATTAGCGTTTATTTAACCACGACTGCGCCAGCCCCCTCACTGCATTAGCATCAGCTCCATTTCCCACAGGTTTCCTCCCCTCCTGCAAACATAAATCCAGAGCAAAACCTCTGGATTCCTGGATGCCCACGTAAGTAAGGGCAGGAATCACACTGGTCCCGTCAGGGTGGGGTTTTGCCGTTTGCTTCACATTTTATTTGCCCCCTCCCTCCCAAAACTTGTAATGAGGCAGCGTTTCATGTGACAGGACATTTATGGCTGCTCCAGGCACAGCATAGCAATGAGGAGGTGGTGCAGCATCCCTGATCCAGGATCCAAGTGACCTTCAGGAGCAGGCAGATGATGCTTTCCAAAATTCCAGCCGGGAATGAGGGAGGCATTCCGTGTGCTCAAGGAGCTGCCAGCTCTGCTTCACTCGGCCGCTCCGCTCCCATGAAATGCTCATTTCGTGGAGTGCAGAGGGAAAGGAGGCCAAAGGGAAAGGAAGGAGCAAAGGAAAGCAGTGGCAGGGAAAAAAGTGCAGCGAGCTGAGCTCCCGCTGACTAAACCTTCTCATCTTCAGAGCAGCATCCCCATGTCCACATGTGGGTGTGTACCTGTGCTGTCCTACTCTCACCTGGCTCAGAGCTCTCTGATGTCCAGCTGGAGGCTTGAAGTGAGTGTTGAGTTTGATTTTGGTGCTTCCTTGAGGTTCTGCTCACGGGACAATCGTGCCAGGAACAGCAAGGTTCAAGGCTCTGTGTGTCCCAGGAGAAGGGCTGTACCGTAAGGGACAGGTTCACACAGCCAGGTCATGGCTGCCCCATCCCTGGAAGTGTCCGAGGTCAGGCTGGATGTGGCTTTGAGCAACCTGGTCTAGTTTGGTCATTGGAATGAGCTTTAAATGTCCCTTCCAAGCCAAACCATTCCATGCTTCTTTTGCGGCTGCTCCTAAGTCTGTATCACCCAGGAGAGTCTCATCAGAAAGTTTGAAAGACACGATAAAAACTCCTCAGGGTTTTAAAAAAACTGAACCTCATCACCCCATCCAGCTCCTCCACCCCCTTCACTCTCACAGGAACAGGGTTCTAGATGCTTCAGTGGAAAAGGTGAGTTGCTGGTGCTAAAAGGAGGTGGCAGCGCCTGAGAAACCTTTCTCCTGATGATCCCAGAGCGGGAATGTGCAGCGGTGCCAACACCTGGTGTGCCACAATGGGATGAGGTTCCTCTGCTCCCAGGGCTGGAGCTGAGGGGTGAACCTGCTTCACCTGCTCCACTTTGATGGGGACGTTGGCTGAGCTGTCCCTTGCTCGGGGCTGTGAAGAAGCAGGGGTGAAAGGGGCACTCCCACGTCGAGCTCACCCACCATTCCTTTGGAGCTGGCTGGCAGGAGATGAATTAGGAAATGCTCCGTGAGCAGACAGCCCCAAAGGGCTCAGCAGCTCCCCTGCGTTCAGAATGATCTGAAAATACCCCCAGAATTTATCTGCATGATGCCAAAGCCTTCTCAAATGACTGCTTGCATCCCCTCTCCTTTACCCCAGTGCAGGGCTTTCGATTTTTCAGGGTGGTTACCTTTCCTTTGCCTTTTAATTCCCCTTCTCAGCTGGACACACCAGAAGCCATCCAGAGTTCTTAGGCCCAGATATCTCTGCTACCGTGATCCAGCTGCATCTGTGAAAACTTTATTCTTAGGACACTTGTGTGGGTTTTGCTAAATGCATTGAAGCAATTTGTACCTTTAAAGGGCCACATCTCCATCTTGGTTACGGTTTATCTTTAATCCAGCATCTTCATCTTTGCCTGCAGCACCTTAAATTGGCTTCTTGATTTAATTTCTTTTACCGTCTGCTACCTCCTCCCACTCCCAGCCCCTCTGTCATCCGCCTGATTTATTTTTCTTTGTCTCTTTATCCTCTAGCCCTGCGCCCGGCCATTAAAATGTTCTGATTTAGGTTTCTGAGAAGCAACATCCCCTGGAGCCGGGGTTTTGGTAGCAGGAGAGTCATCCTTCTTCCCAACCTGGCCCCGGGGCCTCCTGTACTCTCGGAGACAGGGCTGGGATGTTGGCAACACTGTTTGTTTGCTCTTTTGGGAAGTGCTGTTTAGAGGTAGACAGGAGGCGATCTGCCTGCATCTCCATCCCTGATTTTGCCACGGAAAGCTGGGAAGAGCATCGAGATGGATATTTCAGAGAGGGGGAGGCTGAAAAACAGAGGGCACAAGGGACAGGAGATCTGGCTGTTCAAAGCTAGTGACAAACTTCCATCTCCCTCTCTCCTTTCAGTCCCACGCACCAGAGATTTGGGGTTCAGAATCCCCAGGTGGACAATCCCACTGCCCATTGCCAGGGTTTGGTGTGAGCAACCACGGGGTGATGGCTGTGGTCATCTCAATCCTGCTCCCCTGAGCTCTGGCTGAGGGCTGGTTTGGGGGCTCCGAGGGGTTTTAGGCTCTGTTGGGGTCATCCAAGGAGTCGGAAGTGCTGAGCAGCGGGCAGGACATGTGAGCACAGAGGATGTGGGATATCTCTTCCCGGGTGTTTGCGTTGCTCTCCCAGCCTTTAATCCAAGTGCATTTGTACATCCTCGAGCAGCCAAAGGGAGCATTTCCAGCTCGTTCACTGCTGGCTGCAGCGTCCTACATTTCCATCGGCACCTGCTACGCTCAGCAAAAGCATTCCCTGCCTTGTTTTCCCACTCTTTCCATCTTTCCCACGAGGTTTGAGCGTGGGACTGCAATGTCCAGGTGCAGGAGATGGTGGATGCTGCTAATGCGCTCGGTTCCTTGGAGGATTTTCCCTGGAATGTTTCTGGTGCATATGACAAAGCTGCTGCTCATCCCTCGGGTGCACTGATTATTGTTTGCTGTGAGAACAGGAAACTTCCCCAGTTTCTCAGGAGCTGACTGGATGTTGCTCAAGGCAGAGAAAGAGCATTGCCTGGACCAGCTACAGGTTAATTCCTGATGTGGAGCCACATCTTTTTCTAAACAGAAAAGCAGAGTCCCATCTTTTGGGCCATGATCCAGTTTGATCCTTCCTAGCTGGACAGGGAGCAAGTGCAAAACGAGCCCCAGGTCTCTGGCATCTCTTGGTAATTGGGAAATTACAGCAGGAAAGCTGACATGGAAGCCGAGGGAGTGAGCTGAACACCTTTGTGTCCAGCTGGAACACGCACACAACACGTTTGCTCAATCAGGCAGTTTCAGGAGGGTCCTGCAGGGTGGTACAACAAGAGGACAACAGCCCAGCCCTGGCCCCGGTTCTTGCCTTGCAGGACCTGCCAAAACATTTCCATGCAAGCTCAAGGACACCCGAGGAGCTGCCCCTGGAGAGAACTGTCCTACGAAGCCTGGAGAAGCAGCTGTGAATGTCACACAGGGGTGGGAGGGAAGCAGATCCATCACTCGCTGCTCTCACCTTGTCCTCTGCTGGAAAGCAGCCCTACATGATAATGAGAGAACTGTCCTCCTGCTCATCTTCCCATCCCCCTTTTGTCCCACTGATACACTTCCCTCCACCTGGAAAAGTGGCCTTCAGAAAGTCCCAACCTCTGTTTTCAATACTTTCACAGTAGCTCCTCTTTTCACCTCTTCCCAAGGTGATCTTGATACCCAATGAGTTTAGGCAGCACAGGGAATTGGTTGAGTCACCAGCCCTGGAGAGATTTAAAATATGGGTGAATGTGGCACTTGGGGCAAGATTCAGTGGCAGGTTTTGCAGTTCTGTGTGAACAGTGGGACTTGAACGTCTTTTTCCATACAACTATTTGATGATTCCATGATTTTTATTATTCTGATACTCCGGTGTAGCAGAAAAGATCCAATGGGGCAGCTTTGCCTTGAAGTACATCTTATTTATTAGCCTTATTTAGAATCTTACACAATTTTTATTTTAGTTATAAATCTTATTCGTAACCTTACCCATAACTCCTAATCCAGGAGTTATGGCCTGGACTGCTTACATTAAGGGATCCCAGAAATGCTGTAAAGGTGTTCTTGGCTCTGGATAACAACAAGAAATTCAAGAGCAGAGGATAAAGACTTGGATGCATAAAATGTTGATCTGTTGTGGAAACAGGCTGAAAGGAGCTTGAAGTGAGGTGGGTGTCAGACATTTTTCCCAAGTAACAAATGACAGGATGAGAGGAAACAGCCTCAAGCTGCACGAGCGGAGATTTAAGTTGGGTGTTATGAAAAACTTCTTCATGGAAAGGGTGGTCAAGCACTGCAAAAGGCTGCCCAGGGAAGCGATGGAGTCACCATCCCTGAAAGAGGTCAAAAAATGTGTGAATGTGGCACTTGAGGACATGGTTTAGTAGCGAACATGGTGCTGGTTGATGGTTGGATTTGATGATCTAAAGGATCTTTTCCAACCTTTACAATTCCATGATTTGATGATTCTGTGGAAGCAGCCCAAGGTCATCTTCTGCAGCCACGGCCACGAGCTGACCTGATGGTACCAGAGTTTGCAGTGTGGCTAAATATGAGAATTATTTTCCTTTTTTTCTTCTTAAAACCATGAAACCAAGGGATTATGGGGAGCTGTCAGCTTTTCTGTTACTATTTCACAGGGTTCTGTAGAGGAGCTTGAAAATGTCATCCTTTTTAAGGAAAAAAAGTCCACAAGACAAAAAGACTTCAAATATGCCTTACAGAAAAAAAACCCAAGCCACCCCAAAACCAAACCCCAAACCAAAATAAATGAAAAAACCCCTCATGACACTTCAAGTTCCGATCCTAATTTGATGCTGCAGAAGAGACCAGATTTGTAATTATTAAACAACCACTAAAACTGGGGTAATTCAGACACAGAATGGTTTGGGCTGGAAGAGGCTTTAAAGATCACCCAGTTCCAAGCCCCTGCCATGGGCAGGGACACCTTCCACTATCCCAGGTTGCTCCAAGCCCTGCCCAACCTGGCCTTGGACACTTCCAGGGGTGGGTCAGGAAGGAATATTGCCCTGGGTTTGATGATCAGGGGCTTTTGAACAGGTTTGGAACATTGTGACATCTCACAGGGGTTTCCACATTTGTTTCTGATTTAAAGACCAAGCACACGAGGCCGAGTGCCCTTGGTTTCTCCATTTCTCCTCTGCCGAGTCCCCGGTATCACATCTTCTGTATCAAAATTCTGACACGTTCTGGATTGTTCAGTGGAATATTGGGTGGGACAGAGGAGTCCTTCTAGGGGCTCATCCCCATGAAACATCTGTCCTGTGACTGCCTTTGGAGGAGGAGTTTGGCAGGGGAGCACAAGGAAATCGGCTGTGGGCCCAGGGGCCAATTCCTCCCCCATCCCACCGTTCCTCGTGCACTGAATCATAAAACCACGGAATGGTTTGGGGTGGGAGGGACCTTAAAGATCACCCAGCTCCGACCAGGGACACTTTCCACTATCCCAGGTTGCTCCAAGCCCTGTCCAACCCAGCCTTGATTGAAGGAGCTCCCTGGAGACCAAGCCATGGCACAAGCTTCTCCTTCAAGAGGTGATTCCTTCATTT
The DNA here is from genome assembly GCA_013398015.1 of Oreocharis arfaki. Lineage (NCBI taxonomy): Eukaryota > Metazoa > Chordata > Aves > Passeriformes > Paramythiidae > Oreocharis > Oreocharis arfaki. The sequence continues at coordinate 200,086 of VZRR01001040.1, forward strand.
CAGGCCTTCTTCTGGAGCAGCAGAGCAGGGCTGTAAAGAGGGAAAGTGCTCATTAATTCTCCACCACAAGCTCTGGATTTGAAAGGCAGAACCCAAACCCAGGAGGCCGATGATGGTGGGAAGTGCTGAGCTCCCTCTCCTGTGGGACGGCCTGGCCTTGTGATGAGAATCATTAGAGCTCAGCGTCAGCTGCACTGCTGGTGCCTGAAAAGATTATCTGCAGATAATCTTGGGGGTATTTAGCCAGCCATATGCTTTATTTCAATGGTAATATCTATTTCTTTGTGCATTTGAACATTGTTTATGTTAATTAAGGCTTCAGACTGCAGGCTGCATATGGGCTGTTTCTTTTTTTTTTTTTTCTCTGGGGCTAATTTGCAGATAGAAAGTAACCTTGGCCCCCGAAAATGCTCCAATTCGGTTTGCTGTGCTCATGAATTCACAGCTGGGCAAAGGGCTTGCTTGTCACCTCCTTACATCTTTTCCTGTCCCTCTCTCCCACACACATAAGAAGAAAATCCCAAATATTCCTAATTTCCCACAGGTCAGGAATCTTTTATTAAATTCCTGTTATCTTAATTCTGCTTCTGTCAGTTCCAAAGGAAATCACCCCAAACCACCTTGAATTACGGGTCTCTTAAAAATAAAGTCAAATTCCTATTCCTGCTCTGCTTTCATTTTCCTTGCACCAAGCAACTGGATCAAGAGTATGCTTTTTCTTCCTTTTCCATATTTTCCATTCTCATTGTTTTTTTTTTTTTCTAAGGAGCTCATTTAATAAATAGCTGCTACTCTGATGATTGATCCTTTGAGACTGACAGAATATTGTTCTGTACAGTGTCAGGCCTGTGCTCCTGGGGTAGAGGTGAGAAAAAGGGAATCCAAGGGTGCCAAGCAAAACTTGAAAGGAAAGTGAGTAATCCGAGTAGTTGAGCTGGAAGTTTTATAGCGCTGGTTTTCTTTTGAGTTTCTGTAAAGAAGCCAGGAAACTCAGCTAAGGGATGTGTGGATGTATTTATTGACTGCTTAGCCCAAATACCAGAGCTCTGCTGGTGCCCTCTTACAGGTCTGTGTCCATTTGCATCTCCTTGGTGTGCCTCAGCTTCCTTCTCATAGAGTGGTTTGGGTTGGAAGGGACCTTTAAAATCATCTCATTCCATGGGCAGGGACACCTTCCACTATCCCAGGTTGTTCCAAGCCCCGTCCAACCTGGCCTTGGACACTTCCAGGGATGGGGCAGCCACAGCTTCTCTGGGCAACCTGTGCCAGGGCCTCCCCACCCTCACAGGGAAGAATTTCTTCCTTATATTTATTCTGAATCTCCCCTCTTTCAGTTTGAAGTCATTCCCCTTCGTCCTGTCACTCCATTCCCTTGTCCAAACTCCCTCTCCAACTCTCCTGGAACCCCTGGAAGAGGCTCTAAGGTCTCCCTGGAGCCTTCTCTTCTGCAGGCTGGACAATCCCAGCTCTCCCAGCCTGGCTCCACAGCAGAGGGGCTCCAGCCCTTGGAGCACCTCAGTGGCCTCCTTTGGACTACTTCCAACAGGTCCAAGGTTCTCCTGTGCTGAGGATCCCAGAACTGAATTCAGCACTCCAGGTGGGGTCTCACCAGAGCAGAGGGGGAGAATCCACTGGGGATGCAGCCCAAGAGCCCAAGACTCATTTGGCTCTCTTGGCTTTGAGCTAAATAAGGGTTGACGACACTTGATTTCCTTAAATTAACGTAGGGAAAGTGCTGGACAGTCCTTTAGTTCATTGGAACTTCAGACTTCAGGTCGAGTTACACGGACTTACCAAACTTGTGCTACATTTCAAATTCAGAGGCTCAGAAGCGCAGGATTTTTCCAGGAGGTTTGGTTTTGCTCCAGTAAGCCTACACCGCCTTGCTGGATGTGTGAGATGTCTCACAGGATTTTCAGCAGCATAACTGAGAGCTCAGCCTGGCTTTGAACCAGTGGATTGATCACAGAAAGGGAAAATTATCTCTTGGATAATAGAATGACCCCTGTGAAAGAGTTTTGCTGGTTTCATTTAGCTCTTAGGAAGGTCTCAACCAAGCAAAGCATGATCACTGCTTTGGTACTGAGGGTGTCCAAAACATTCTGAGCAGCTGCAGTGTTAAAGATTGATTTAAACCCATATTCAGCTTAGTGTTTAATGAATTTCAGCACTTACCTCTCTGGCATGAGATCCTTTGTAACTGCTTTAGCAGCCAATCAAAGATTTATTTTATTTTATTTTTAATCAGCCTATTTCTTTTTTTTTTTTTTTTCAAAAGCTGCAAACCTTCTCATGTCCCTTCCTCTCAGGAACCATCCACTCTTTAATTCAGCCCCGAGGTCCTGCACAAACAGTGACCCTGACACACTTTTTTGCAGAAATATGATTGCAGGGTTGGTTTTTTTTTGTGTCCCGGGCTATTGTGCAGAGCCAAAGTGTCTGAGAGGCGCTTTGGGGCAGCCTTTGGCTGGAAATGAAAATCGCTTTTGGGAATCCCACAAAAAGGATTAACTTTGACTTCATCTCTGGTTTGTTCTCCAAATTAATAATCAACCTGCCAGCTGGACCCATGCCAAGCACTCGCCTGGTTGGAGAAGGGGGGATGGCCCATGTGAAACAAGAACAGTCAGAGAACCACAGAGTTGTTGGGGTCGGACAAAACGTCTGGAGATTCCTTGTATTTCTCAAATCTCGAATATTTACCCCAATTTTAAAACCTCCGCGGCTCTTCCCATCACAAAAGCTCTCAATTGTGCAAATTCCTGTTTGGAGCAGCGTCTCTGTTTGAGAAAGTCCTTAAGCATGTGCTTAGCTCCTCTTTAAATCTAGGAGACGGTGCTTAATTGCTTTTCCCCACCAAGTGCTCGAATAACATATGGTGAGACATTTTCCTGTGCAGCACCACTGGAATTACACCGGAGAGAAATCTGACCACGGACGTTGGAGGCAGAACCAACTCGCCAGGTTCCCCGCTTGCCCTCCCAGGACGACGCTTTTTACGCCAGTCTGGTTCGGGGATTTCTACAATTCCTTTTTGACTGCGTTGTGATCGCTCTGACTACGCTCTCCTCTAATATTCTGCCCACGTTTTCCCTTCAGTGGAGCTTCCTCTTTCTTCCCTCCACTCTGGAGACCGCCTGGAAATAATTCTGCTCCCTTATTAGCGTACCTGGATTCAATATTTGTGAAGAACTCAAATTCTGCTCTTTTTCTTTGCCTCTGAGCTTTGAGCACGGATTTCCCAGCACAAACCCGGTGTATTTTCTGGCAGAATCAGAGGCTTTTCTACTGATTTACAAATGAAACCTGAACCCACAGGCAGGCACACACCGACACACAAATGTTCCTCCCCTTATGGACCTGTTCATTAATAGCCCATTGTCTTCTAGAGCTTTTAATCAGGCCCATGCTGAATGAATTTTGCATTCAAATGTGAAATATGCCCTTTTTTCAATTCGTTGGCTTTGTAGCTGGAACTCCTGCAACTGAAATAATCTTTAAATGGCAAAATCCAGTGATTGAATTGTTTAGGATTTCAAGTCTGCCTTGAACTATGAGGCTTTTGGTCATGCTTGATGGCTGAACTGGCTGCTATCTGAGCAGGTATCTGCAACCAGCAAGACCCAAACTCCCTCAGATGTGTTTCCCTGGAGCATGGAGAAATCCCGTTAGATCTCTCTTAGTGCTACTGAGTATGGGATCCGCAGCAGGTGATGCTGGACAGGCTCAAACACTAACCAACCATGAATGGGACCACCCAAAATCACAAGGGATTATTGTGAGACCCCACCTGCAGTCGTGAGACCCCCACCTGGAACAACGAATCCAACTCTGGGATTGGATTGAGCCTTCTGGCCTCCGGCATCAGAAGGACATGGAGCTGCTGGAGCAAGTCCAGAAAAGGCCACGGAGATGCTCCAAGAGCTGGAGCCCCTCTGCTGGGAGAGCTGGGGGTGTTCACCTGGAGGAGGCTCCAGAGAGACCTTGGAGCCCCTTTCGGTGCCTAAAGGGGCTCCAGGGGAGCTAGAGAGGGACTTTGGACAAGGGATGGAGTGACAGGACAAGGGAGAATGATTTTGAACTGCCAGGTTTAGATTGGATATTAGGAAGAAATTCTTCCCTGGGAGGGTGGGGAGGCCCTGGCACAGGTTGTCCAGAGAAGCTGTGGCTGCCCCATCCCTGGAAGTGTTCCAGGCCAGGTTGGATGGGGCTTGGAGCACCCTGGGATAGTGGAAGGTGTCCCTGCCCATGGCAGGAGGTTGGAACTTGATGATCTTTAAGATCCCTTCAAATTCAAACCACTCCAGGATTCCACGGTGAGAAGAGGCTGGTGGTTCTTCTGCCGTGTCCTCCTACCTCCAAATTGGTTTTCCCAGCCCATCTCCAATCTCCATCCCAAAGGGTGCAGAAGTGTTCATATCCAAAGGGTTGCAGGGAAACGAGAAGAGGTAAGACTCCAAATATGCCTTACAGAAAAGGCATATTTGGAATAAAGGGTAAAAGGATGAAAGAAAAGTTACTCTTCTGAGGAGATTAAAACCAGAGGAACGGACATGGTCTTTGGAGCATTGAGTGGTTTAATGACTGGTAATGACTAATTAATTAATAATCTCTGTTAGTAACGAGGGCCAGATTTTCATTTTCCATTAAATGGCGTAGCTGGACTTAATCTGAGGTGATTTACACCAAGTTCCTGACTCAGCACATCCACAGCACCCATCCTTTATGTGATTTATAGCAGCTTTTAAAGTAAGGACTGGATGGCTTTGATCCAATTGCTTTCTTTGAGCCCAACAGGATAAATAAGCAGGCACCAGACCAGGTCTTTGAAAAGCAAAAGGTGGTTATTTAAATTTTTAATTTTTTCCTCACCTCGATATCGCTGTACACTTTTCTGTGTGCATCTAGAAATGGATTTCAGGCTGTGCCAAGTGTGGCTTTGGCCCTGGATAGATTTTATCCTGATACTGCATTCCGTGCTGTTCTGTCAGCTTTTCTGCCATGGGACTGTGAGACCAGGCACAGCATCTGGGGAGCGTTATTTGTTTTCTGATACTTTCCCTGTGGTTTCCTGTTCTTGTTGGTTTTCTGAATTATTTTCCCTTTTTTATTTCCTTTTTTTTTTTTCCTTTCGGATGAGGTTACTTCTGTTGATGTATGGCCCAGATCTGTCCTAGTGTACTTTGAAAGCTGGTAAACGAGCAAAGCTGGACTTTGGGATCAGAAGTGATGTGAGGGCAAATGTTTTCCTACATTTGAAGAGAGTTCAGATTCCTTGGGGCAGGGGGTGTCTGCGTGGGGCAATGTACACAAATTTGATGCTTTAAGAATGGGAGATTTAAGCATTTCTATTTGTTGGGAAAGGCTGCTTAAATAGAAAAAAAACTGAGGATAGAGTTATGGATAAAAGCACAGGCTGGGAGAGCTGGGAATGTTCAGCTGGAGAAGAGAAGGCTCCAGAGAGGACTTGGAGCCCCTTCCAGTGCCTAAAGGGGCTCTGAGAGAGTTGGAGAAGGACTTTGGACAAGGGACAGAGGGACAGGACACAGGGAATGTCTCTAAACCGATGGAGAGCAGGGTGAGATGGGATACGGGGAAGAAATTCTTCCCTGTGAGAGCAGAGAGGCACTGGCACAAGTTTTCCAGAGAAATTGTGGGTGTCCCATCCACAGAAGTGTCCAAGGCCAGGTTGGATGGGGTTTGGAGCAGCCTGGTCCAGTGGAAGGTGTCCCTGCCCACATCAGGGGGTTGGAAAAAGATGATCTTTAAAGTCCCTTCCGAAACCATTCTATGATTCCAAAATTCTAAAATTAGGAGCCTTTTAGAAGCATTTTTCTAAATACCCTCAAACCCATAAATGAAAAGGATAAACAGAGCGCTAAAAAACCCTCAACCAACAAAAACCCTCCACAACAAGCAAAATAAAACAATACCTCCAAAAAAACCCCCACAACAACAACAAGTGTGTTCCAGAGGGAAAGTAAAAGCTGTTGTAGAAATATGGACACAGGATAAATCTACAGCAAGCAATGCAAATTAAAAGCTTGAAAAACACAAGAGGGAAAAAAAAAAAAGGGTAGGAATTTTATTCTTCAGAACAGCAAAAATGAATAAAAAGGAAAATTTAGAGTCTACCAAACCCCTAATAAATCCTGCTGGTATTGGTTTGTTACTAGCTCGAAATGACAGATTTATTTATAATAATGCAGGAATTCCAATAAACGCCTGGATTCTGTAATTGGAAGAGAGCCTGGTTCCTTAATCCACATCCCAGCCTAATGAAATACTTTTCATTACACCAGCAGCTGGAAAACCTGCTATACATCATCCCATAAAGCGAACTGCGTGTAAGAGTAACGAGACAGAGCAATTTGGAACGCAAGGATTTTGAAGGAGCAGGTTAGGACTAATTGGGGATCGTTCCAAGGAAGGTGGAAGAGTTCCCCAAGTCTGGAGAGAGGAGCTATTTGTGTGTGTAAGAACAGCAGGATCACATCTGTCCCAGGCGTGATATCCATCTGAGACGGGATCCAAATATTTTGGGATTGTGGGTAGTATTATGATTCTAATTGAATAATAGCACGCTCATTAAAGCAGAGGCATTAATAGCAATCAACTTATGGCAAAGAGATTTTTGTCGAGCTAAATTAATGCTTTCTAGGAGAACACAGAACTGGTTGTTGGAGTCTGGGAATTCGTCGTTATTTGTACACATCATAAATAAGGCATTTTTCTCGGTGACAGTGGATAAACAGAACAAGTCAATAATGCAGATCTTGGAAACTCGAGCAGGACACAGAGGGGAGAATACAGAATTCAGATTTCCCCTCAGACTGGCCTTGGCCCTCCTGGTCCCTCCCAAGAAGGGTGTTGGGGGATGTCAGAAGGTGCATGAAAGAGAGCAAAGAACAATGCCGGGGCCTGAGAGCCTCCGTGAGATGAGGTGACAGCTCAAGGAAGATCATGTGAAGAGCTGCTGATTCAGAGAAGACAGATTTCTGTCCCATGAGATGGATGGACAGAGAACTACGGGATCACAGAGTGGTTTGGGTTGGAAGGGACCTTAAAGATCATTTAGTCCCAACCCTCTGCCGTGGGCAGGGATATCTTCCTCTAGACCAGGTTGCTCCAAACCCCATCCAACTTGGCCTTGGACACTCCCAGGGATGGGACATTTAGTAGGGTCCAGACATTTAGAAAGCTCTGGATGAGTACCAGGAAAAAAAAAAGTTCTGTGTATTGCCTACAACTTCCACAGTTAAATTAATTTGGCTTTTTTACTATTTTATTTTTTTAAACTACAAACAGTGCTTTAACCCAAACCAGAAATAATTCAGGAAGGCTCAGTGTCACATGTTAAGCAGGATCTGAGCAGATAATGACAGCAGGATGTGCTGGTGCTCTGTCACCCTGCTGGTCCCCAGCCTGTGGTTGGCACAGGGAGGTGGAGGGAGGCTTGGAATTGTTGTGTGAGGAGCAGGTCAGAGCCTGCACCGAGTCGAGACCTGCAGAGAACTTGTCTGTGACTCAGGGCAGGTCTCTGGAGCCAGCAGCACGGAGCTGTCCAGGCCATCTGTGATGCACCCAAGGCTGCTGAGCAGCTTGGCTCCATCTGGAGCTGCCGTGGGCTCGCTGCTGGCGTTGCTGCCGAGGTCCCCTCCTTGGAGGATGGTCAGCTGTGGAGACGGGACATCTTTCCCTGTGTCCCTTCAGTGAAGGCAGATGGCCCTTTTGCTCTGCCTCCACATCCTCTCTCGGGCTCCTGTGAAGCCCAGGTTATCCACAGGGCTGCTGGCCTTCTCCCCATCCACTGCATTTCTGCACTTGCTCTCTGCATCTGCACTCCGTGTGTGGCCATATCCCAGGAGACAGGGCTGGATAAGACACAGAAGCAGTGGGTGGAAAATGACTGCACTTTTGGGGTCCCCACTGTCCCAGCACGTGAGGCAGAGCAGGAGATTCCCATTTTCCCTGGCTTAGCCCTTTGTGCTCACACAGAGATGGGGCTGCAATATTTTTTCCTGATGAAAAATTCCCCCTGTGGGATGAAGACCACAGAGACTTCCTCATCTGTGGCCTCTTCCCGACTCTGCTGCTCTTCCCCAGCCTGAAATGGTGCCAGGCCAAAGCAGGGATCTGTCCCTTTGATGTCTTCAGGTCCCTCTGGCCATGAGGATGGAACACCCCTGCCATGTCCAGAGCTCTGGGAATGTGGGGAAGGGCTGAGGAGGGTCCTGGCCTGGCCTCTGGAAATCCTGGCCCCAGAGAACTGGGAGGAGAGGGGACAAGGGGAGGGGTGGAGCTGTGAATTGGGATTCCTGTGGCTGAGGGAGGCCTATACACCTCTATATGGGGTGTGCAGCAGGGGGTTGGGGGTGTATGGGGTGAGGGATGGGGCTATGGGGGCAGCGAGGTGTATTTTAGCTCTGTAGGGTTATATCAATAAATGGGATATGTGGGACAGGGCTATAGGGATGGGGAGGTGTGTGCAGGTTGTGTAGGGACGGGGCTATAGGATCATTTATCCATGAGTCCCACATGTGGATAAACACGGTGGGTGTCACAGGGCTATAGGGTTGTGCATGTACGTGCTGGGGGGAAAGTTGTGCATAGGCAAATGGGATAAATGGGGCAGAGCTATGGGGTCAAGGGTATGTACATGGAACAAGTGGGACAGGGCTATAGGGTTAAGAAGGTGTATTTGGGGTATGTGGGGCAGGGCTGTAGGGTTAAAGTGCATGTGGGATAAGTAGGACAGGGCTTTAGGGGTAAGGGGGCATATATGGGATACGTGGGCCACGATTATAGGGTCAGGGAGGTTGTGTATGGTATATATAAGGCAGGACTGTAGGGTCAGGGNGGCTGTGTGGGATGAGGCTGTGCAGTTCCGTGTGCACACACGGGACAGGTGGGCTATAGGGCTAGAGAGGTGTATATGGGATGCGTGGGGAACGGCTATAGGGTCAGGGAGGTGTGCATGGCGATCGTGAGACCGGGCAGCCCGGGGGCTGCGGGGGGCCGTTCACGCGTGCGGGGGGTGANCCAGCAGAGCCTCCGCCTCCGCCTCTCCGCCCGGCGCCTGGTCCTGGCGCGGCTGCCGAACGGTCCCGCTCGACGCCTCCCGGACCAAGTGCCTGTGTGACCGGCTCTCCGCCTTCGCCATCTTAGCCCAGCTCAACCCCGACATGGTGAGTCCCGCCGCCGGCACCGCGGAGGGAGGAGCGGAGGGGCCGGGGAGGCGTGGGGACACACGGGGGACAGGGCGGAATCGAGCGGGAGGGAAGGGGACGCGGCCGGGATGCAACGGAGCATCCCCGGGTACCGCGGAGGCGCGGCGGGGACGGCCCCGAGCGCCGCCGCTGCTGCTGCTGCAGTCCGGTGTCACCGGGACCGTGGCGACACAGCGTGAGGGCTTTGCATAACCCTCCCCCTTTCCTTCCCCGCCGTCCTTCCTCTCCCCTTCCCCCCGACCCTGACCGCAGCTTTGGGGACACGCACGCACGGACATCGCGGGTGCCGCCGCGCTGCTCCCCTCGTCCTCCCCATCCATCCCTCCATCCCCGTGCTGTGCCTTCGGACGTGAATCCCGCGAATTGTGGGGAGCCGCCGGCCCCCGCAGGCGTGTTCGCTCCCGTGGGCTCCCCACACACGGAATCTCCGCACGTGGCTTTTTTTGGGGCGGGGGGGGCGGAATCGCCCCGCTCCGCCTCCCTCCCCGCGTGTCTCCATCCCCGCCTCGGCGTCCTTCCCGCTACCCCACGCAGTTTTGGGGGGTGTGGGGTGTGTGTGGGGGGGTGGGTTCCCACTCTGGAATCGGGGAGCGTGGAGGGGAGGAGTTGGGAAGTTTTGGCCGCTTGTCGGGGACACGAAGCCGGTGCCGCGTCTCGGACGGAGCCTTCGAAAAAAAAGTGCGAGATTCCTAGAAATTATCGCTGGGCGGCTGCACCCTGAGTCAGAGCGCGGGGAGGGTGCCAGGGCACTAAAGACGGCGCTGGGGTGGGCAAAAGACGCTTCACGGGCTCCTCTCTCCTACCTTGTGCTTTTGGGTTTGTTTTTCTTTTTTGAGGGGTTTTTTTTTTAAGTAGTTCATCCCTTTTTGGACAGTTCCCAGGTTCACAGAGCAGAGCCACCCCCTCCTCCACCTAAAGCTTCTCCATCTGCCTGGGCACTGGGAGTTACTGGGCGCTTGCAATTATTTACTAATTATGGCTTGCTTGTTAAATGCTGGCTTAATTCGGCAAAAGGGGAGGGGAAAGGAAGAAAGGAAGGGTGAGGGTGGTTAAGGGAGCGGGGGGATCACATTTTCCAAGATGAAGGTTTGGTTTATTATTAGAAACACTAATGTATTTGGTCCACTAGTTACCATGGAAACAACATCTGCACTGAAGTGGTTTTAAAGATACAGTGTTGGTTGTGTTTGCCCGGGCCCCGAGCAGGCCCGGCCACCACAGGGCTGGGAAATGGGCTCTGGGGCGCTGGGCAGAGCAGCTTTTGGGGTCCTCTGCAGAGAGGCACCAACTCTGTGGTCTCAGGTAGAGATATTCTGGTTGAAGGATGCTCAGAGGTACGACTGGGAGGGTGTTGCTGCTTGGAAGGGGTCTGGAAGCAGCTGGTTGCTTTGATCCCGTCATCCCTGCACCCACCTTCTTCCATGGGTTGTTGTTTCCTTGTCCTCCCACCGTAAACCAAGCGGGCAGGGAGGCAGCAGCCGGGCTGGTGCTCTCCAGGAGTGTATCCAGGGTGATCTCAGGTGAGCCAGGTGGGATTTATCAGCTGCCCTGGGAGCTCGCAGGGCTGTGTCCTGCCAGCAGCAGGGCTTCATCCTTCTCCCCAAGCTCCAGGAGCATAAGGGTCTGGGTCCGGAGGTTGTGGTTGGTGAGTGAGCCCTGCCCTGGCATGGAAAGTTTTGGGAGGTTGCATGGCTGGGGAAGATAAATTGGGATTTCTGCTGCAGGCAGGCCTCTAAGGGAAAGCCTGGAATGGAGCGAGCCCAGATGTGCAGCAGAGGTGTGGGCGAAGGTCCCCTGCTGATCCATCTTCTGCAAGTGGGCAGAGGATCAGGCAGTGTGGGGAAAGCAAAGACAATCTTTGCCGTGGCTAAAGCAGAAGCTTCTCTTTTGTAGACTTTATGTTCACACAGTGCTTGGTATTATTTAATTAAGCAGCCTGGGGAAAAAATGGTTAATTTGTGGTGGCCAGATGCTGCTGCTCCCTCAGCTCCAGGTGTTTGGGTGTTATCTGGATAACGCAGGGTGGGTGTCAGCCCTTTATCATCCATGCAGGTGTTTCTGCATTTGTGAGTGGGCTTGGCTGCAGGAGGATACAGCTTCCTTCCCCCAGGCATGTTTTATTATATCTGCAACTAAACTCACAGCTGCTCCTCTGGGGTTTGGGCCTGAAATTGCTTCTTTCGCCCTCTTTCCAACTCCTCTGGCTGCTGGTCGGGTTATGTTTTCTCAACTCATTTTTTCCCGGCCTCAAGTCCACTAATGAGCATCAGGATGAGTCCTTTGGCTGTGCTGGGGGGAGAACTGGGGCTTGGAGATCTCCTGAGTCCCCCAGATCCAAGGGTTTGATGATGACGGAGAGCACCACCCAGGCTGAACCAGCTGGGACCCATCTCCTACCTGTGCCTGCCCTGCTGTGCTCATCCAGCTCCTCATTCCCTCGCTTTCCTCCCCAAATCTCATTCTGAACAAGCCCACGTTGCCTCCCGTCCCCAGAGGTGGCATCTCGTCATCGTTGGTGTCTGCGGTGGTGACATTTATGGTGCAGTTTTTCATGTGCCTTTGGAGCTCTCAGGACAAGAAGCTCCGTCCGCCTGTGTCATTAATATTATTTATTGCTATAAATCTCCCTTCTGGAGCCTTTGGCCCTGGCAGCTTGAAATATTTGTAACCCTGGTATGGGCAGAGCGCCTTTGCAGTGGGAAAAGACTCTAAAAGGCTTTTGGGACGACTGTTGCTGCTCATTTGGACGGGCCAAGGACAGTTTGCCTGGGCTGGGACCCGAGAGTCGCTCGTGTGGTGGGGAAAGGAAGCAGTTTGCCTTGATTTCGGTGAAGCTGGAGGCTGAAAGTGCCGTGTTTTGAATCAGTGTGGGAGACAGACATCCCTAAACCGTGATGGAGCTGCTCGGATCCGGCTCAGAAGCTGGAGTTCCGATTTGTGTTTGATTTCCCCTGCTATTTCCACTCGACAGAGGCAGCCTCGTGCCCTGCTTTGGCACAGCTGCTGTTTGACCACCATGAAAGATTAAAACCTCTTAAATTAAGGAACACGGACAAGCATTTTGGGACTGTCTTTTTGTTTTGAGCTTTATACCCTGCCCGTCTTGGAAGGGCAATGACCATGGTGCTCCACCTGCACAACAGAGAATGAGGGCAGAAGGAAACCACAGAGCTGCATGTGAGGCTTGTGGTGGTGGTTTTTTCAATATTTTTTGGCAATTTTTGGAGGTGGGAAGGAACTAGAGCAGGAGCCTGAAGATGCTCAGAAGAACCTTTCTCTCTTTGGTTGTCTCGTTCGAGTTTGGCTTGTGTTGTCTTTGCTTCCTTCCACCTCGTGCTTGGCTTTTATAAAGTCAGTCAAGCTTTAAAGCTTGGTTAAGGACAGCTTGGATAGGGTTTTGGGAAATTTGGTCTGGTGGAAGGTGTCTCTGTCCATGGCAAGGGAGTTGGAACTGGATGATCTCTGAGGTCCCTTCCAACCCAAATGGGTGGTTCTGTGATTTGTGCAGCACTTAGGGCTGAAGTAAAACTCTACAAATACATCTCTGCTCTCTCTCGGCCTCCTTACCAGTCCTGCCCACAGAAAGCTGATCAGAGAGAGACATCTGAGCTCTCCTCTCATTTCTAGGCTCAATAAAGATTCAGAGCTGGTGGCGAGAACCTGTATGGGTGCTGGGTTTGTTACGTCTGAGCTGAATTTTTGGGGCATCTCACCTCCATGTCAGTGTTTTGTGACGGGCAAAACCAGCAGTTGTAGAGTTCTGTGAGGTTTGTCGTAGCAGAGTGAGTGCTGGCCAGGCAGCTGAGTGTCCACGGTGAGCAGACCTGTGAGATGAGAGGAAACGACCTCGAGTTGTGCCAGTAGAGGTTTAGATTGGATCTGAGGGAAAGAATTCTTCATGGAAAGGGTTGTCAAGCACTGGAACAGGCTGCCCGAGGAAGCAGCAGAGCTGCCATCCCTGGGAGCATTCAAGCAATGTGTGGATGTGGCACTTGGTTGCTGGGTTGATGGCTGGGCCTGATGATCTCAGAGATATTTTCCAACCTTAATGATTCCAAGATTTCTGTCTCAGGATGCTGCAAGAGGCTTTGTTCAGCATTATCTGCAGTTTGCATGGATGGGAAGCACCTTTCCTGGTGTGCTTCCTACCCATGGGGATGAAGCTCCCCTCTCAACTCGCGACATTTCTTTTTTTTATCCCTGAAAACCTCCCATTTTGGGATGGAAGGGACCTTTAGAGATCTTGTTGTGTCCCAAAGATCTTCCCTCTGAAAAGATTGTCCTGTTCTACGGGAGCTCTCTGTACTTCATGGACAGTGCACACACACACAAGGTGGGTTATTTTAAGCACCTGAAAGTCTGTAGGGCCTGTCTTGCACAGGGAGGAGATCCAGGTTTCCCAGCAGAAAAAAAAAAAAAAAAATTAAAATGTGGATGTTATGAATCAAATATTTTGTAAGGGTGTAGCAGTCCTGACAACATTTTGATGGGAAGTTACAGCAGTTTCATTTAGGTAAGACTGGAGAATTTCATTTGGAGGTGAAGGTTTTAACGTCTATATTCTTCCATCACTTATCACGTGAAATTTGGAGTCTGAATAACAACAAAGCCTCTTGCATACCTTGAGAATTGACAGTTCTCATGTTCACAACAGCTTCCAGGTTTAGTTAATATTGGTGCTGCTTTTTCTGCAGCGTTAACTCTTTGATTCAAAAGTTGGACTTTTCCGAGGAAGGGAAGTTTTTGTTTTTGCCAGGCTCAAAGTCTTTGAGACATCAAACTCTGGTCAGGTTTTGCAGGGGTTTAGGGCAGAGTTTGGTGTATTTGGGTGTGCTGTTGAGGCTGCAGCCAGAGCTTTTCTGGGCCTGTCAGTGAAACTGTGACCTTGAGCTAAACACTTCCTTGCTTTCTGCTTCCCTTTCTCCAGCTGCAGCACCCTCGCAGGTGACACCCCGGGCTCTGCACATCCACATCTGCACAGTGCCCCGAGCCTGAAGGGTGCTCCAGGAAGCACCAAGTGCTGTCATTTCCCTGACAGAGCATTAGGAGCCTCCTCTTGCCCGCTTGGCAGGAGCTGTGCCAGGGTGAACATTGCTGAGCCGCGAACATTTGGGCTTTTGAGGTCCAAATGCTCTGCGAGCTCCCGCGTTCGTGCTGCTGGCACCTCTTCCTGCAATCACCCCGTCCTCTCCAGGATGCTGCTGTGTGTAGAGTGTCTCTTAGGAGCTGATTGTGCCTCTTGAGCTGGAAACGTTGCCTAAGATTTCCTGGGGGTTTGTGCTGTTGCCACTGAGCTCTCCCTGGGTGCGGAGATGCCAAGGTGGGAGTGGCAAAGGGCCACTCCAGCTGGACTCCTGCTCATCCCGGGAGAGCTCCGTGCTGGGATTGGGGAAGGATGAGGTCTAAGTGCTGCTGGGGATTTCTGGGCTTTGCCCATCTCCCACTCCACAGCAGGAGCAGCTGCTGTGTTTTCTCCGGGGTGCTTTTCCCCGAGGTCCGTGGCAGCCTGGAGGAGCAAGCTGGTGATCCTGTAAATCACGGGCTGCTCTTTGCTGTGCTCAGCAGGGAGGCTCTTTTCACTAAATCCAGTTTAGCCCTCCTGAGTTTCAGCAGGCGTGGATAGAATGGAGAAGACACGGTAGGAGCCAGCTGGGCAGGCTGTTTTCCCCTCCTACTCTCTCTCATAATGTGATTAGGAAGGAGACAGGATGTGCGATGCTCTTAGGGGGGCAAACGGGCCAACCCACAGCGTAACTCCCCCTTAAAAGAAGTCCATTATTTTTCCAAAGTGCCCTCTTAACAGAAAGCACTGGATTGTGTCCCTACATTGTTGCTTTGCTGGAAATCACCGGGTTTTAAAGGATTGCTCTGTCACTGATGTGGAGTTTGTCAGTTTGTGTTGCAGAGTGAATTCGGAATAAATCTCATTTGAGTTCGGAGAGGGCCCAGAGCTGATGTGCAGGTGATTTACATTGGGTTTTAAGAGGAAGGGAGGCCCTGACAGAGCTTGTGGGGTGCTCCAGGTGCCAGAGGCAGCCTGAGTTTGTTATTCTGCTGGGAGAATTGACTGGAGAATGCCACTGCTGCATGCCGTACCCAGATACCTCATAAAAGATCCCATTAGCAAATAAGTGATTGATATTGGAACATACACAGGCGAGGCATGAGAGACGAGTGGGACAGGAATTCCCTCTCAGCGCTGTGCCGTGCTTCTAGCAGAGACAACACTTGAATATATTAAAAGAAGACAGGTAGCACAGGAGGTAATAATAGGAGGATTTGGCTCAGCATAATAAGCAGTCATCCAGCATCCCACCTCCTTGGCGGCTGCCTGCGGATTCCGCTGTCTGTCGATCCGCTGGGTACTTGGGGAGATATTCCCAGCTGACAGCTTCCCTCCCCGAGTTCCTGCTCGGCGCTGGCGGATTCGCCCAGGTCTTTTAACTCCTGACAAAACTCCGGCTGGTGGGATTGCAGCAGCGTGGGGCTGCGGCTCTGCCCTCGCCAGCCGGAGCCGGCGAGCTCGGCGCAGCCCTGGCAGGGACTCTCCTGCAGGCAAATGCTGCATCACCCTCCCGTATCTCTCTGTCTGAAGGGGACGTGGGAGAGGAGCAGGATCAAGTGGCTGGGAGCTTAAAGCCATTGTGGGATTCAGTGCCTGAGCGTGAGTAATGCCGAGCCGAATTCACCCTCCGGTGGAAAGGAAAGGCAAGAGCGGCACTGGCATTAACCAAGTGACCCCAGGGGCAGAGCAGGGCTGGGCTTGGCCCCTTGTCTTCAGCTCAGATTAAAGCCTCGCGGAGAATGCCTGGGATCCTGCGTGTCCAGGCATTCCTGAGGGGTTTGGTGCTTATTCTGAGCTGCGGGGCTTAATGGCTTGTTGCCATGAAGGCAGCTTAGCAAGTGTGACAGCTGCCCTATTACCCTGCCACGGCTTAGTGCTCTGCTAAAGGAGGTGTGGATTTAAGCCAGGACACCAGGGTCTTCCCAATTCCCGCTCTCCCCTATCCTACAAGCTCGGAAAGCAGCGCTCAGCCTCAGTTGTGAGCAGATTTGAGGGCCAGAAATGAGAACCGAGTGCGGGAGTGTTACCTGGCTGGGATTGCTCTGCTCTGGGTCCACACAGGATGACTGGCATGGCCCGGAGTGTGGGAGGGCGTGTGGGACAGCACAGTGTGTCAGAGATGTTTGGTGTGGTGCCTCCACGCTGATGGCTGAGCTCTGTGAGACGTTTTGGCTCCTTCCTCAAAGAAAAAAGACTGAGGGGGAAGAGGATGATAATCTTCAAACGGGTTGAAGGTGGCTGTGGAGAGAGAATAATCTGCTTTCTGTGTCTGCTGGAGATTGGACTCCTATTGCAGAGTGAGAGATTTAATTCAGGCACGAGGGAAAACCTTCTGACTGCAGGGGTAGTCAAGAGCCCAGACTCCAGCAGCAAAGGTTTTCTTGAAGAGGCTGGGGGTGGTTTTGATGGTTTTGCATCAGGCTGAGGCGTGAGCTGATCTTGTCAGGTCTTTTCCACTGTCTTGCCTGGAATTCTGTGATGTGGATCCCCTTCGTGTCTGTGCCTTGCTGTATGTAAAGAGAGGAACATGGCAGAGGGGCAGCACATTGGTGGGAGGTGGAGGAGTGGGCTGGAGGCAGGTGGGAAAGCCAAAAATCACCGAGTCTGTCCACAACTTCCCACTTCCACCTGTAGCTGTCGATCCACTGTCATCTCAAATTCACAACCTGCGATTTGTACCACTGTGCCGCCCGGGGAGGCTTCAGCCGTGAGAGCACCGCTTCAACCTGCTCAGCGCTGAGCCACGAAGCCACCCTGACCCAGCAGTGTGGGAAACGCAGCTGAGTTTTCCATCTGGAGCCCTGGCATGCCGGGATGGGGGCGGGCGTTGGGGCCCGTGTAAACAGCACGAGGGCGTGAGTCACGGTGAGCCGCGCAAAGTCGCGGCACATCTGCCAGGATTGGGCTGTGGGCATTGCACCAGGCAGGGCTTCACAGGGGAGGTTTGAAGCTCTTCGTGGCTTTCTTCGAGGGGGTTCTCAGGGAGCTTCTCCCGAGGCAGGAGGACGGCGTGGGAGCATCACAAAGGGGCTCGTTTGAAAATGGTAACGAGTGGGTGCTGGAGGCTGGGTTTCGTGGGCTCGTGGGGTGGGAGTCAGAATTAGTGCTAAATGAGATTATCTTCCTTTTCAAAGCACTTCAGGGACTGAGCACGGTGCCTTGGAAGAGGCAGGCGAACTGTTGTGTGTTGCTTGTCTTTCTTCCATTATTCTGCACCCATTTTCGTTGTACTTTGGCCTGGAAAAGCCATTCTTTAGGTAAATTTGACAATCTGCTTCACCACTGAGCCCTTTGTGCCCTGCCCAAAGGCTGAGGTTGCCCTTAAATTGCCATGCAGTAGGAAATGGATAAGTCGTTATTACTATGTTCATTTAAGCCCAAATTGAAGCAGTTTTTGAAAGGTTTGTGCCCTTCGTACTTTTGCCATCAATTAATAGCTGAGTGCATAAACCTGCCGGTGAGATTTTGGTAATCTTTAAGCAAAAATGGGCAGAATGTGTGGGAAAATAATGTCAGAGTTGTAATTGGGAATATTTGAGCCCAAACATCCCTCTAAATATGAGAAGTGTCTGATGAAGAAACTGATCCTGTGCTGGGTGTGATAACAGCCAGCCAAAACTCAGTCTGCAGCTCCATTGCTCTCTGCCTACCTGCCCTGCTCACCACAAGAATATTCAGAATATATTCAGTAAATCCATGAGAGCAAAATGACTCCGCTGTTTTCCCACAAGTGAGGCAACGCTTTCATTTTCCGTGACAAATGGTTCTTTTTCCTCTTTTTAAGCATGGCAATCATGCCAGCCACTCCCCAGGTGGGGAATATCCGACTGCTGGGGCCACTTTTGGTTTTGTTTATATCGGCTCAGTACAGCTGTAAATCCAGGGGCTGTTACAGCTTCACTTTCCAGTCACTCAGCTGTGAATGAGTTGGGGGTTGGGGTTGGAAGCTGATTCCTCGAGGGCTGCTTGGAGATCACTGCTCCACGTAGAGGGAATTTGCACCAGTGACTCCCCAGCGAGCAGCTGGGGATGGAAACACGCTGGATCCCAGGGGCTCCTCGGATTGCAATGGGAATAAAGCTGTCATTATCCTCGTAACAGCAGAACAACCCAAATGGCTGAAATCCCTTCATCTTCTTTTCTAAGCTGAGAAGCCCCTGAAAGCCTCTGAGGACTGGCAATGAACTCAGGATGTCTTTTACTTCAAGGTTGTTGGTTCAACCTTAGTTTGGGTCAGGAGTCGTTTCCAGGGCAGGGATCTTCAGTGACTGAAGAGTGAGAGGTGGAAGCATCTGCAAGTATTAATTAAGGTTTGTTCAGCCTGGAGAAGAGGAAACTGTGGGGAGATGTCATTGGGATCTGCAGCTTCCTCATGAAGGGAAGCAGAGGGGCAGCACCAATTTCTTCTCTCTGTGACAGTGGTAGGACCTGAAGGAATGTCTGGAGTTTTGTCAGGGGAGGGTTAGGCTGGATATCAGGGAGAGATTCTTCATCCAGAGGGTGGTTGGGCACTGGGACAGGCTCCCCAGGGAATGGTCACGGCCCTGAGACTGGCAGGAGAGTGTTTGGACAACGCTCTCAGGCTCATGATGGGATTGCTGGGGTGTCCTGTGCAGGGCCAGGAGCTGGACTGGATGGTCCTTGTGGGTCCCTTCCAACTCAGGATATCTTATGATTCTGTGAATTAAAGGAACTCAGATAAAGGCAGGTTTAAGAGATGCTTGAGGCATGGCTTGTGCAGTCTTTGTACAAATGTTCATTCCTTGTGCTTTGGAGGAAGGTTTTTCCTATGGACTGGTCTTCAAGAGGCAAGAGGAAAGGGAAAGTGGATATTTGCTCCCCGTGGTGGTCGGCAGACGGGTGATCTGAGCATCTTAGGCAGGAGCCTTCCTGCAGACACCAAGACCTCAGGTGTTCCCCCACTCCTCAGGCGGGTCTCTCCGAAGGGCAGGATGCACAGGAATGGGGAAGGAGCGTTTTGCCCCTGCTGTGGGGAGAGCTGCTGGCCTGGCACCACCCTCCAGCACGCCACTGATAGTGTAAAACAAACAGCGGGCTGGTTTGGAGTAATTTGGTGAAATGCTGTCGCCTGGCATGGAACCAAAATACTGCTTAAATCAGGATAAACACAGTCTGGATTCTACTCTCATTTTCCATTCCCAGTCTGCCATGGACTTATTTTATTTCAGCTGTGTGTAAATCTTACCACATTTCCCTGCAAGGTGCTCAGCTGGGAAGCTACAAGGGATGAGGGCAAGGAGCTCCCAAGTCAGTTATGGAATTTGGACTGGTTGTTCTCTGTGTAGCACCCGGAAAAGACAATTCCAAGCAGGAAGGAGCAGGAAAGAAGACTCATTTTTAAAGCAGTTACAGAGCATATGTCCCTATGGTAAAATAATGCCAGTAATGGTAATAGTGGTAGTAGTAACAGTGATTATTATGGTAATGATAATAATTGTAAGTTCCATGGCAGAGGCAGCTCTAGAACAAGAGCAGCTTTAGCAGCTCCTGTAATTGTCCCTAATATTTAGTTTTTATAATGCTCCCTGCATGTGTCTTAGCTTGTGGTAACCAGCAACGTTCAGGACATGGCATGGCCCACGAGTCATAAAATCATTCAGGTTTGGAAAGACCTCCAAGATCATCAAGTCCAACCTTCAACCAAATCCCACCACGCCCCCCAAACATATCTTGGAGTGCCGCATCTACTCTTTTTTTTGAAGATTTCCAGGGATGGTGACACCACCACTTCCCTGGGGAGCCTGTCCCAATGCTTAACCACCCTTTCAATGGAGAAATCTTTCCTGACATCCAAACTGAACCTGCCCTGGTGCATTTTGAGACCATTTTCCCTTGTTCTATTGTTATTCGCCTGGCAGAAGCAGCTGACCCTCACCTCACTTCACCTCACCTCACCACAACCTCATTTCAAGGAGCTTTAGAGAATAAATGTTGCACTGAGCAGTACGGACAAGTCCCCTCTGTTTTGAATGTTTGTATGAATACCTGCACTGTACCACCTCATCTCAGGGCAGTGGAGTGTATCCTGGAGCGTTTGATTTTCCGGGACTGACACGGGGAGATTGAGGTTTGCTGTTTACCGCAGTGCCTGTGTCAGTGCTGCTGCACAACGTGATTAAAGTTCATTTCTGCCCCTGTTTTCTCAGCAGCAAAGAGCTCCTGCCCGTGGAGGGATTGGCCATTTTGATTATTGCCAGCTTTGTTATGGAAAATGGTTTTATTTTCTCTTCAATATGCTTTAAAGGGAAAGGCTGGAACAGAACAATCCTTCCATGTGCATGAAAGGCAAAGGTTTAAAAACCAGATGTGCCATCTGACAGGCTCACAAACAGTTAAGCCAAAAGCTCTCTCCTGTCTCTCCTCTATCCTTCCCAAAGGTCTCGCAGAGCAGAGAATAAGGTGCTGGTGCTTGATTGTTGTGGCACAGCCCTAGGAACCCCGAGGCATTTGTGCACAGCAGGAATCCAAGCTGAATTAAGCTTTGGAAGAGAGATGGAGGGCAGTGTTATTCCCTTCCATTTCCAGGGCATCAAAATAGTCCCCCCCCTGAGAAGATAAAGACAGTGTTTGCCACCTAAATCAGATCAGCTGAGAGGCCTTTGGAAAAATTGGCTTAAGTGATGGAGCCACGTGTCCACTGTTGACCTGCGGGCGAGCTGGGAATAAACCTCGCTCTCCTCCTTGGGATCCCCTGGCTCCACATGCTGGTTCCCAAATCCCAGCTGGCAGAGGGATGCAGAGTGACTCAAGGTTCTTCTCAGAGCTCCACAAAACTGAGATTTCAGTAGCTTGGCCGAGCAAGGTGCAGTCAGAAAGGGATGGAGAGCGAATGAAGCATAGAGTGTTTTAAGGAATGATGGTGAAAATGTTTGGGGACAGCTGGCTGGGCAGGAGGAGAGTGGTCCTCAGCATTAATATGAGCCTGATCTGTCCATCCTTGACATCAGGACTGGACATTGAGGCACTGGGAGAGCAGCCCGGGAGTTCTGTAGAGGCAGCGAGCTGACCGTGGCGTTGCTGACTGGCAGGTAGATCATGCCCACTGTTAACTCCTGTAATTCCCTGCCAGCCTGGAGGAAATTATCCTGACAGTTCCCATTAAGGAGAGGCTGCGTGACCACTCCTCTGCCCTGAAAGCTTCATCAAGGCTGTTTACTAAAAGCAGATCGTCACGTTGTATCTTGCGAGCGCACTCAATACCCGCTGAAGAGTTGGCGGTTGTTAATAAATAGAAGCGTGTTAAGACGTCTCCCTGGGTGTTTTTTGTGTGCTGTAATTACACAGAATTGCCTGTTTGACCGGCCAAATAACATAAAAGGAGCCCTGAGCTCCACAAATGTGTTCCTGATAGTGGGTCACTATTAGCTTTGATGTGGGAAGTCCGTGGTTTTGGTACGAGGGAAGCAAAGTGAGGTGGAAATCCTCTGGATCTGGCTCACAGTGGCAGGGGCTGAGCTGAGAAGGTGTCACGTCTTTCAGAAAGAAGGTGTGAAAAGATGATTTATTAATGATGCCTCTAAGTGATCTTCATGCAGGGACCTCAAAGCCCTTCTCAGAGGTTAAATGATGGAGAAGAGAAGGCTCTGGGGAGACCTTGTTTTGATCGTTCAATATGTGAAGTGTTAAAGGTGGAGAAAGAGTTCAGGATAGAGTTAATTTTAACTATGTTTGGGACTATATTTTGGGTTGTTGGACGCTGCCATTTCCTGGTATGGAGTGAGAGGATGAGGGAGAATGGCTTAAAATGAAAGAGGGTGGAATTTTATTAAATATTGGGAAGAAATGTTTTCTTGTGAGGGTGGTGAGGCCCTGGCAGAGGTTGCCCAGAAAAGCTGTGGTTGCCCTGGGACACACTTGCCCCTGAAGTGTTCCAGGCCGGGTTGGACGGGGCTCTGAGCAACCTGGGATAGTGGAAGATGTCCCTGCGCCTGGCAGGGGGTTGGAATTAAATGATTTCAAAGGTGCCTTCCAACCCAAACTATTCTGTGATTCTGTGGAAAAAAAGAAATGTTTTGGTCCCTCCTCACTGCTCATCTGCTTTGAGTTGAGTGGGCGCTGTAGACCCTCCAACAATAGAGACCCACCAAAAAATCTCCTTTCACCCCTGGCCCAATCCTGCCTTCCCTAAATCCCTGACATCCACCAGGAAGAGCTTGTGTCCTGCTCTGCCTCTCTCCCTGTCTTGCAACCACTGCAAGAAATTGCTGGTCCAGGAGGAGAAAACTGAGCCTTCCTTTGAGCAGGCACAGGGTACATGGAAATTTCCCATCCCAATGAAGTATAAATGTGATATCCCCAGGGCCTGAGCCTGGATGAGAAATCCTGAATCTGACCGAACTGGGGATTAAAAAAAATCAGTGTTTTTTTTTGGCAGGTGACAAGAGCAGATTCACCTCTTGGTCACTCCACCCTCCCGAGTTGTTTTCCCCAGCACTGACATGCACCCTTTTGTTCTGGAAGCTGTTTGCTTCTGTAAGTCCTGGTAAAAGCATTATTTCCCAGCAATTTTAACAACTCTCTCTGCTTTGACAAGAGTTGTCCAACCAGCAGTGAAATCAATAAAACGTGGCTTAAAAAAACTTCACAGGAATCGTGAAAAGCCTCTGGGGCCGGTGGCACAGCAAAACCATTCCTGTGCAATTCTTGGAGTAAATCCCACTCAGCTGGTCCAGTTCTGTGTCAGGAGAGTGGAATGAGCCTCGCTGCTTTGAGCTGCCTGCGAGGGGAGGGAGAGGGACTTGCTCGGTCTCACAAAGATGTAAAGGGCGCTCTGGTCACAGCCTGTGGGACAGTTAGGGAAATTATAAAACCAAATTCCTCTCGCTTGTGCCTGGTGGTTGAACAAGAGGGAGAGATACAAAACTGTAGCTCGGGAGGTGCATGGAATAATTTAGGTTGGGAAAAAACCTCCGAGACCGTCGAGTCCAACCGTTAACCTGGTAACGCCACGTTCATGGCTAAACCATGTCCCTGAGTGCAATATCCAGGAATTTTCTTAACACTTCCAGGGATGGAGATGCCACCACTTCCGTGAGCAGCCTGTTCCAATGCTTTTCAGTGAAAAAATTTTTCCTTTTATCCAATCTAAACCTCCCCTTTTGTGTGACCTCGGGAAAAACCCTGTCACCAGTAGAGAGGTGTGGCTCTGGAATGGGCACCAGCGAGGTGGGAGCTCTCCATCTTGGAGAATTCCCAAATCCAGACAAAGCCATCACCAGCCTCACCTGGTGTTAGTGGTGGTCTTGCTCCAAGCAGCAAATTGGGTTGCAGAGCTGTAGACGTCCCTTGCAAGCGGTGCTCCTGCAATTCTCTGACTTCATGAATCTTTAATTTCAAATTTGCAGGAAGTCAGGCTCAAGGCAACTATTATGATTAGCAAACACTTTTCTACAACCAAACAAAACCCAGCCCTCCCCCCAAATTCCAAACTCGTGCAGCTCTGTTTAATTTCAGAGCAGAATAAATGGTTTAATTTTCCGTTGACTTTATTGGTGTGATGTTGTGCCTATAAAGACTTTGTTCGAGCCTTTCTTGGTGTCAAGGATGGAAAAAGCAGAAAGAACAGCTTGGTTGTGAGGTCTGGGGCAAACTGCACAGCATTAGGAAATGCTTTGTTCTAATTGGAGCCTGTTTGACCCTGGAGCCAGAGCAGGGTAATGGAAAAAGCACAGCTCAAATCGAGTCGCTTTTCACAGCGTTCTGCAGAAAGCCAGAGGAGGAGAGGGAGAAATGAAGAGAATTTGAAAGGGGGAGAGCCGGAAAAATGCATTAAGAGCAAGAAGAAAAAGACAGAACATCCCATGGGAAATAGCCAGAGGAAGGGAGACAGAGAAGACAAAGGAGAGCAAAAATTAGGGAGAAAGGAAGAGAGGGAAAAAGAAGGAAGCAAGGTGAAACTGTAAAGGAGAGGAGGAGTGTCCTTCTGCCCTGCCAGGCAGAGCGATGAGGTGGCAGGACAGCGAGTGGCCCCAGGCAGCAGCGCTCGTTATTTCCATCCTGGCTGATGTCATTGATTGCCTCCCTCCTCCCCTGTCATGCCTGGTGACAGAATCGCAGCCCTTGCAACTCGGAACGACCTGCTCTGTTCCCCATTGGCCCAGGGAAAAGTTTTCTTTCCAGCTCCAAAAAGGCACAGCTTTGTCTGTGTTTTGGGGGGTTTTTGGATGATACCTCTCAGCAGTTCCTCTCTGAGACCACCTCCAGCCCAGGCAGGTGGAGATCCTATTCCTGGCCTGTCTTCTGCAAACAACCAGTGTTTTCCTCAGCTGTGATGCTGGAAAAATCCCATAGGATTGCTCCCTCTCTTACCTTGGTGTTTTTCTGTTGGCAGCATCTTTATTTCTTAAACCGACCTTGATTTTTCCATTTTTCCTTCTTTAAGGACATTTCCCTCACAAGGCTCAGATCCTACAGCATCCGACCACCTTCTGTCAGGGGGTTTAATTAGTCAGAAAAAATAAAACAAATGATGATTGGTTTGCCGAAGGGAAGATGTGGTGGACAGAGAAAGGAGCATGGGGAGGACAAAGAAACCTTAATAATGAAGGAAGAAAGCAGAATCTTCAGATACGGGGTTTAAGTCTTTGGGACTTATTTAGGATGACAGTAAATGGCCTCAAATTGCACCAGGAGAGGTAAAGATTGGATATTAGGAAAAATTTCATCTTGGAAAAGGTTGTAAAGAATTGAAACAAGGAAATACTGGAGTCACCAGCCCTGGAAGTGATCAAAACACGTGGATGTGTCACTTGGGGACATGGTTTAGTGGTGAGCATGGTGGTGGTGTTGGGTTGATGGTTGGACTTGCTGATCTTCAAGGTCTTTTCCAACCTTAATGATTTGATTATTCCTGAAGGAGCGAGCTCTGCTTCTTCCTGCAGCCAGTGATTTTTGTGGTTACCCACCTTCCTGATGCCAACAAAAATCCCATCAGGGCTGGACCCATCCTTCCTTCTCTGGGGGGCGGAGGGATGAGCTTCATGGCGTCTCTTCAGCAAAAATCCTGCTGGACACGGGGTTTGTGAAAATTTGTAGGACAAAGAAGGGGGTGCAGATCGGGGTCTTTTCTGTGAGATGGGCTGCAGATGGACATCAGTTATTACCCTAAAGCCTGGCTTAAGCTTGACCAGTTGTCATTTGTGTAATGCCTTGTCCAGGAGTAAATACCTGACCTAGGCATGGTGCATGCAGAAGATCCTTACTTAGCTGCAGGACCTAGGAGAGGGTTATGGATGGTGTGGGTCGGTGGATAGGGGAGGCAGGGAGAGAATCTGAGGTCTTTGAGGGTGGAGGGATATCAGGGAGGATGTGGAAGGGAGGGCAGCTGGGGTTGCTGTGTTGGGATTTGGGGATGCAGCCTGCTCGTCTCTTGAAAACCGAACTCCATTCCCTCGGTGAGTCTCGGATGGTTCAGGAACGAGTTACATGTTGGGCTTTCTTTGCTTTAATGGAGCTCCTCCTCCCCTTTTATCCAGTTACCCATGAAAAGTCAGTGAAATGAGACCTACTTAAATCAAATGTCACAATCGATGCTCATCCCAGGCCACCCTTTGCGCGATGTGAACTCAAATTGCCGTGAGGGTGGAACAGGGAGAGGGAGAGGCTTGGGAAAGAGCTTGGAGAGAGCGAGCAAGGAGCCATCCATGGCTGAGTTGCTTGTGCTCCACGGTGCTTTTATCACAACCGTGTGTCTCTGCAGTGGGACAGGGCTGTTGTCCTCCAGGATTCTGCAAGGAGGAGAAACAAAGCTGTGGCTTCCTACAGGACATTGCATCCATCTCTCCCGTGCCCTGCCTGGCTAAATCAGCGTCCCTTCCACATTCCAATTTATAACGAGCAAAATATGCGGTATCAGCACTCACCCTGCCTGGATGGTGTCCAAATTCGATTTTGTTTGATGGAAGACAAAATCAAAGCGTTGATATTTTCATTGGAATTTATGTTTACCTCGTTCCCTAAAAACTGCATCTAACCTTGCTTGAGTGTCTGGAAGGAGTAAATTCTTAGGGTGGGAGCACAGTCACAGGAGTTAAAAATTGCAGTGATCCAAGTCTCTGTAGAAGTTTAGGGGAAGAATCCAGAGGTGAGCTGAAACATTTCTTTTTTTCATGAGCATTTTGGGAATCTCGAAGTGGAGAAAGATGCAGGATGGGTTGGTGAGGCTCAGGTTTCCTCTCTGTAGCTGGTCTGCACCCGGTGAAGATCCCTCAGACCACCTGTACTCCTTTGGGTGCCAGCTGGGCATTCAAGCCACTGAATGTGTGTGACATCCCACCTTTCAGGACAAGGAAGCACCCAAAATTTGTGGTCAAAAGGAATGGCCAGAGTGAAGTCAGAGTGGTCACAAAAGCTTTCCAAGTTTTATGCATGAGTTACAGATGGAAGTTGTTGTGTTAGCCCCTGATCTGGTGCAAGCACACAGCAGTGGGTTTTGGATAAAGGGATAGAGTGGAAGGGAAAAGGGAGAGGGATTAAAGAGGGGGAGAGAGAAATAAAGGAGAAACAAGGAAAGGGAGAAGGAGAAATCACCAGTGGTGGCTCCAGTGCTGATCCAGCTGATGGGGTGCCCAGGGAGTACCTTTTATAGATAAGTTTTCTCTTCTCTGGAGATAAGTTTTTTTCTTTCTGTGGAAATCAGTTGTCATGCACAGCCTGTTCTTCTAGACCTGAGTGGAAATGGGTTGAAGCCCTCAGGGATCTTGCATGGTCGTGATCCCCCTTACAGTCCACGGCCTGTTGTCAACCTCATTCCTGTGCCTGCACTGTGCTGAGTTGTGCTGATCTCCAGGAGACAGAACCAGGATGTTTTGCCCAGAAAAATGCTGCCCAACCTCTGAATGGTCCCTTCTCCAGCCATATCCCGTTCTCGCTCACAGTGTTTTATTTCCAACAACCCTTGCTTGGCCCCATGACCATCTGTGTTTGAGACATTCACATTAATCCCCTTATTTTCTAGGCTTCTACGGTGTGTCACTAAATTTTGGAAGTTCTTCCTCTATCTTTCCCAACAGCTGCTGTGGGGTTCCCTGCAGTGGTGTGGTGAAAGTTTTGTTCCTCATTAACTCCCCCCAGTTGTGAGATGTTGCCTTGTTCAAAATATGCAGATGAGGAGGATCTTCCCAAGCCCTTAAAAATTCAGGGATAATTCAGCTCAGACTTCTGTGTTACCAGGGCTTTTTGTGGTGGGCTCTGTGGAGTAACCCTGTAGTGACTGTGGGCCTTGAGTGAGTGGACACAGGTTTGCTCTGCCCGTGTGCTGAGCTGGCCAGGCTCCATTTAAACCCAGCACTGAGCCCTGCCTGGCTTTGCAGAAGGCTCAGTAGCCTGGAACAGAGCTGCTGTAGCCTCAGCTCCATGGCATCCCTCTGGCTGGAGGTTCAGGCTGAGCAGCCTCATGCCTGCCAACAGAACAGTGTAGTCAAATCCTTAGAGGGCGGCCTGTTTCATTCCCAAATCCATGCATAATTTACTTTTTTAAAAATTATTTTTATTTTCATCTCCTGTGCTAAGCCCTTGCCATGTCAGAAAACATCTCATCTCCACGAGTGAAGCGTTAGGCGTTGGTGCTGCGCCAATCTAATGACAGCCTTGACTGGGCTCCCTCTCCTCTGCAAGTGGTGTAATCACCCTAAATAGAGGGTTCCTGGGTGTCTGTGCTCGGTGGGGCTCTGCCTCTCTCTGCCTTCCTGCCAGCAGAGATCACTGATGTGGAAATGAGAAACGTGCTGGGGGAAAAAAAAAAAAGCCCTGCAGCAGAGAGAGCCAAGTGGGATTGAGCTCCTCGCTCTGAGCTGAGGACAGGGCGAGTTCAGTGATCTCAGCGTGGCAGATGTTGGGTAGTTACCACCACAGGATGCAGAGAACTCCATTAGAGAGGTTACAGCGTGTGTTTGCTCTTGATGCTGCAAGAGCTGATGTTCTTTTGTATTCAGTCAGGAAAAAAAAATCCATTCCACACCTGGTTTTCCAGCCTATGTGGTCCCCTTCTATGAAAAAATGCCTTGTGTGGTAGGGTAAGAGCAGTGAATTGATGGATGGCGGGTCCCTGGGGAGGATGCACGTCTTGTTTTCCCTTGCCTCGCTTCATTTCATCCTTTTCCAGATGAGTGTTTGTGGTTGGTGGAAAATTTTCACCTTCTTTTCATCCTCCACCCTTCATCACCGCCATCCCAGAAGAGCTCGTTCATAATTGTTCTGTTGTTGCTTCATTAATTATCTCCTCAGTTTCACACTGGATACGAAGGGCCTGATCCTCCTCTCACGACCCACACCTTTCACATGCCTGCCTTCCATAGGTGTCAGAATTGTTACCCAGACTTGACACTGGTTTGTGGGAGCAGAATCAGGTCCACAAAAAAAAACCAAAACCCCAGCTGGGTCAAGCAGAAACAAATCCTGGTCTCCTTCTGTGTTTATTTGTATGCACAGTGTGGTGTGAAGTTCGGCCGAGTGGACGCACCCACAACCGGCAGGAAAGTTCTTGCCGTGAAGTTTTCTTGGTAGAACTGGCCCAGCTTATTTTTTAATGTCTCGCTTTCTCTCTTTCAGAACATGGAAAAGGTGCTGGTCCCTTCTGTCACGTTAATTGTAGGCTGTGGAGTATCCTCGCTGACGCTTTTGCTGTTGATTATCATTTATGTCTCTGTTTGGAGGTATGGCTTTCATTCTCTTCTCTTCTCTTCTCTTCTTGGGGAAAGGAAATGTCTTTTGACCTACACAGATCCTGGAATATTTGCCCTGTGTTTTTGGGTGCCTGGTGCTTGAGGAGGAACTGTTTGGGGATGAGTGGGCCCTGCAGAAAGTCGTCCTGGTGGCTTAGCTGGCATTATTCTCTCCTTTCGGTGCCAGAGAAATTAGCAGAGTGAAATTAGGGCCATGCCCCCATGTAGGGACATTGTTCCATTTCCAAAAGCCTCGTGCTGGTTTCGATGCCTTTGTGTACCCCAGGAAACCTTGTCAGAGGCGAGGTGGACACGCACGGCCTCTTGGCAGGCAGGTGCTGCTGCGAGGTAATTCTTTGGGAACATCCAAACCTCCGTGACCTGCCATGGAAACATCTGGCCTGAGGAACTGACAGAACTTTTCAGGAGCTTGAGGATGTTAAAGCACATCATCTAAATAACTCCCCAAGCTGCTTTTGTAACTC
Source organism: Oreocharis arfaki (assembly GCA_013398015.1). Taxonomy (NCBI): domain Eukaryota; kingdom Metazoa; phylum Chordata; class Aves; order Passeriformes; family Paramythiidae; genus Oreocharis; species Oreocharis arfaki. The sequence continues at coordinate 229,547 of VZRR01001040.1, forward strand.
TTGTAACCCTTTATAACCCAAATAACTCTTTTAGCCACGTTTTGCCTTCAGCTTCGGGTGCATGTGGGATCCCCCAGTACACCCCATTGCTGACAGCTCCTGTACACAGGTCAGGTGGAACCTAAAATTATAGAGGCTGAAGTGATTTTGAAGCAAAGCTTTGATGAACAATTGCCCCACGCCCCTGTTTGATACATTCTGGTGACTCTTTAAGCTGGAGGACCTGAGGTGTGCAAGGGATTTTCTCCCTGTATTGCCTTGAACAAGGTCTGAGTTTATCCTGTGAGATCCATGTCTCTCCTAAATCCATGGCAAACACGCTGAGACCTTCATGGCTCGACGCCAAGCAAAGGCAAATCAGAACCAGGTGAATGTCTGTGAAATCCAAAGGGAGTGGCTGCAGGGAGTACAGCTGGGTGTTACTGGTGATCCTTTTGGGAGAAGGGATCAGCGTGAGGCTCTTATTTTGCGCAGTGATCCTTCTCAGTAGGAAGGAAAGGGTAAAAATTCCATGTAGAGATTGAACTGAGATAACTTTTTCTACGCTTTGATAGGGGAGAGAAACAAGAGAGTAAAAAACTGAGCAAAAATGCATCTTTTTTTTTTTGTTGATACTGTGACAGTGCATTAGTGGCTGGTTAATTTTGGCAGCTGAAGACTGATCATGATAACGTTTATCTAGAACTCAGGTTTTTCCGTGCCTGGGGTATCATTGGATGTGCTCAAGTCCTTGTCCTCTCCTGCTTTTCCTCAGGCTGGGCGGCACTGAGCAGCGCCGGTAGGTGACTTACTGGGGTCACTGGTGTCAGGATCAAGTGGAAAGTTAGGATAGAAGATTAAAGAGCGAGCGTTCGAGCCTCACCCTCTCTTTCCTGTCAGAAACAGGGTCAGGATCTGAAACCCAAGCTCAGACATGAGGTTGAATCAGTTTGGAGCATGACAGAGCCATTTGGAATAACGTGATGTATTTTTTTCCAGGACTGTGCTCCCCCCTACCCTTCCAATATTTACTGTTATTGAGGACAGTAAATTGCCTGACCTGTTTCAAATATGTTCTGTTTAATTTCTCATTCCACTCTTTGCCTTATGCCTATGCCCAAAATGATCAGCAGGAATGGGAGGACTCATTTGTGGGAGGCTTGAATGGGTATTTCTGAGCTAGCCAAGGATGGACATGCATTTCCAAGTGATCCTGAGACCAGCTATATCTTGATTAAAGGGCTCTCTATTCTGAGTCTCTCTGTGTAAATATTTGTAAAGCATGATCAAGTGATCTCTAGAATTTCTCTCTGGTGCGCTGAGTTTGTTTCATTTCTTCTCTGTAGATCATGTTTTCCATGTTCTCCAAACTTCACAGCATTCCCGTGGCTGAGCCCTGAGCGCTCTGTGTGTCCTTTTTATTTTAGGCATAGCTGCTGGACGTGAATGTGCTTTCCTATTAATGGTCTCAGGAACAGGGTATTCAACATTATCTCCTGGCCCCCACTTTGTTTTGCCCTAAACGTTGTATATTCTGATAGACAGCAGCTGGAGGAGTGCTTAGGAATGGAATCAGCAGTATTATTCCCAACCTATTGTCCCTAAAACACAGGAGCAGCATCAAAGTGGTTCTTTTCCACCGTGCAGGGGAGAAACTCCTCATGTCCTGGCTGCCTGATCTTGTGTGGAGAGCCCTCACCAGAGCTCAGCTGTTTCGGGGAGCTTTGGCTGGGAAATTTCCCATTCAGAACTCCGGACAAAGGCATCTGGAGCATGCATCCATAGACCCAGCTTGAGTAGGGAACACTCCTGATGAATAAGCTCGCTGAGGCTGACAGTCTGGAAGCTTTCCCAGAATTTTGCCCAGCTAGGGTTTGTTTGCGTGTATGGGAAGCAGAAAGGAAGGGAGGGCGAGAAAAGAGGGAGAGGAACGCGGTGAAGAGAAGGGGGCAGAGTGACAGGGAGGTGATCCCAGCTTCGGGCTGCGTATCAGGGAGGAAATGAATCTACCCTCCCTTCCCCATTCAAAACCCCCAAATAAAGGCTGCTCCTTGGTGGCACCTACTCAGCCACTGGCATGAATGGCACGAGCGTTTCCGAGGCAAGTGATCGCTTCAGACGCCGCCAAGTTGGCACAGCCCCGCTGGAAACTGGGAGTTGTTTCTGTTCGACGGCTGTTGGTGGCCTGTTGGTGGCCTCACTCCAGTTCCCAGCAGACAGATGGCTGCGAAAATCTCTGCTGCAGATGGTGCATCTCTGGCCTTATTAGCAGGCTCGACAGAGGGGTCAGTGACACAGTGGGCCACAGAAGTGGAGTGACCTTGTTCCGTCTCGGCGCTGGCTGTCCTGGGTCACAGCTGGAGGCACAATCAGCGTGTGGGCCACGTGCTCTACCACCCGCGTGGAACAAGAGGGGGAATCGCAAGAAAAAATTGAAAACCGGCATGGAAATGAAAAACTGGGGGGGAAAAACCCGACCACTCGGGTCAGAACAGGCGCGATGACGCCTCTTTTCAAGCAGCTCCTCGACACGCTGGTATTTCAGGAGCGCCCCGATGTGTTTTCCATCCCTGAACTCATTGTGGCTCAACAGCCTCTGGAGTCAGCGACCTTTCCATAGCACGGGGATCGATCCCTGCTATCGAGCAGCTCATCCACCAGCCCATCAGCGTGTGGGGCACGGCAGATCTCTGCCGCTGGCAGCAGCTGGGTGAGTGCTGCATCACTGCTGGAGAACAGCCCCAGCTTTTCTCGCTCCTGAGGATTGATTGAGTGGCTGTCAATGAGCTCTCGAGGGGCTGTTAACACTTGCTTTAAACGCAGGAGCTCTGCCTGTGCCGGGGATGCTGGGGGGATGCTGAGGCGCTCCTGGCCCTGGTGGGAGGCGGCAGGGATGAGTAAGTGGCTGTGTGGAGAGGGATGTGTGTACATGTGGTGAGAAAGCAGCGGTGACTCAGTGTTTGTGGAGAGGAGAGGAGTCTAATGGGGGCAGAGAAACAGACTGCGGGGTTTTCCCACCTTTTCCATCTGTCTCAGCTCGTGCGGGGCTGCCTGCAGCGTGTGGGGCTCCTCTGTGGTGACCTCCTCAGCGGCATGGCTGGAGCTGTGTCAGGAGAGGGTTAGGTTGGATATCAGGAAAAATTTCTTCACTCACAGGGTGGCTTAGCACTGAAACAGGCTCCTCTGGGCATGGTCACAGCACCAAATATTCCAGAGCTCAAGGAGTGTTCGAACAACGCTCTCAGGCACATGTTGGGATTGTTGGGGTGTCCTGTGCAGGGCCAGGAGTTGGACTTGCTGATCCTTGTGGGTTCCATCCAACTCAGGATATTCTATGATTGTAGGACACAGGCTGGGGCAGAAGTTCCCTAAATTAGCAGTGATTTTTCCCCAGTTTTGTGGATGAGTACTGCATATTTTGATAAGTAGACAGAGTCCATGTTTCAGCAGAGGGGTAGCAAGGCAGCACCCTGGAGAAGCTCTGTCTTTGCTGGAGATGTGTTTTCGGGCAAAAGCCATCAAGTTCTATGTTTTTCTCCCCCTCTGATACGAGTTCCTGACTTCTTTGGCCAGAGGGTCTGGAGAGGAATGGTGATTTCTTTCTGTGGAGCATCCTGTGCTGGAGAAGAGGAAATGGAAGGAAAAAAGCCAGCATGGCTGGAGGTCTTCTTAGCATTCTGACTGAGCAGAAACTTAACAAGGAAATGTTTGGAATCCAGGTCAGGCTACCAAGGAGGGCTCTGGAAGAATTGCCCGGGAATGGAGGATTGAATTAGAATGGTCAGAGTTCAGCTGCATTTGAAACTGGCCAGGGATGTGGAAGGCATCAGGAGTGGGTTCTGTAGGTGCATCAGCACCAAAGGATTTCCCAGGAAAGTGTTGGCCCGGTGTTGATTGGGACGAGCAGCCCAATGGATAAGGGGTTTGAAAAGGTGAAGGTACCCAGTGCCTTCTTGCCTTGTTCTGCTGGCAGGGTTGGCTCCCAGGCACCCGAATTCCTACACAGAGGCAGAATCCAGGGAACAAAATGCTCCCCACTGCCAAGGAGAACAGAAACAAGGACTGTTTAGGTTATCTGGGCTTTTGCAGATCCGTGGGACAGAACAGGATGAGTTGAGGGAGGTGTTTGGTGCTGCTGTGGAGCCGCTGTCTGTCACCTGCGGAGCTGCCTGAAGGCTGGAGGGTGGCAAATGTTACACCTGCCTTTAAAAAGGGCAAGGAGGAGGACCCAGAGAACAACTAACTGGTCAACCTGAACGGCCCTTGGGATGATTAAAGAGCAAGTAGCTCTAAAGGTTATTTCCAGGCAAAATGATGGACAAGAAAGTGATTGGAAGTAGACAGCGAGGATTTGTGGAGGACAGAGTGTGCCTGGCTGCCCTGTTTCCCTTTTGGGATGGAGTGGCTGGTTACATGGACAGTGGGGAGAAGCACCTGGTGTGTGTGGGTTTTGACATTACCAAGGCCATTAACACAGCCTCCAAAAGTATCCAGATCATGGATATATGCGCTGGATTGGTGGTTTTATGTCTGGATGGAATTCCTGCGGGAGTTGAGGGTAATGGTCAAGAGTTTGAAGCTTGATCAAGAGCTGGTCACATCTGGCCAGGGTTGGTACAGTGGCCAACACTGTTTAATGCCTTCTTTAACAACCTGGACGATGTTTGACACTCCTGAGGCCACATCTGGGAAAGGTGCCCAGTGTTGGATTCCCCCAGTTCCAGAGATACCTGCACATGGAAGCAAGTCCAGCGGACGCCGAGGGAGCTGGAGAATGTCAAAGGAGGCAAAGGGACCAAGCTTGGAGAAGAGGAGGCTGTTAAGGAGCAGTCATGGAGCAGTCAAACAACTTGCAGAGGTAGGCAGGGAAAGGTCTAGAGGCACCAGCTGCAGCAGGAAAAGACCCAGCTGGATATAAAGCAAAATAATCCTTCACCACAAGAGCAGTTAAGTTAAGCAGTTTAGTGCTGTAATCAGTCAGCCGAGAGAGGTGGTAGCGTTTCTGTTCCTGGTGATTTTCAAATCTCGATCAGACAAGGCCCTGAGAAACCTGATCTGACTTTGAAATCAGTCCTTTTTTTGGGCATAGGATTGGACTGGGAACTTGAGAGGGTTTTTTTTTCCTCCCCAACCTAAATTATTCTGATTCTGTTCCTTGCCAACCCACATCTTGTTCTTTGGAGGTTCAGGGATCTTCAGAGCAAGACAAATTCTCAGGGTGTGAAGGGAAGCAGGGTAAAAGGAGAGTTGGCTTAAGGGGGCTTAAGGAGGAAAAAGTCTTAAGACAGCTGGATTATCTCCCCTTACATTAAAGCACAGATTTATGGTCAACTCACTTCTCACTTTTTCTGACCAGTGGAGACTTCAGAAGTTCATGCTAACAGCAGTGGGATCGTAGTGTTGCCACACAGATTTATTCAATTTATTCCATTCGACCAGGACAGAGTCCAAACCTCCTTTTCTACCCCGTAGAAGCTGCTGCCTGGAGATTTGAGGTTTTTCTTCACACAGCACTGAGAGATTGATGTCTCAGTACCCTCCAGCCACGAACAGAGCAGGGTCCAGGTGATGCCCAGCATTGTGTGGAACCCAGTGAAATCAGGAAATCTGGGCTCCGCTTGGCTGTGAAAGGAACCAGAAGCTCATTCTGCAGCCTGTCAACCCAGTTTCTTGCTGAGCTGCGATCCTGCATTCTGCAGCCTGTTCTGGGGCTGGGAGAGTTTCAGGGAGAACTTCCTATAAACCAGATTTCCAACTGAATAAGTAGGAATTCATGCTACCTTTGCTTTTTTTTTTTTTTTTTTTTAATATATATATCCAGAAAGTGTATCCTCACCACACGTTTGTCTGAAGGTACAGCTCAAGGGAAAGTTAAAAAATCAAAGTTTCACAGGCTTCTTTAGGTCTAAAGCACAGATTTTCCCTTGGCAGAACACACTCGTGCTGCAAACCCGTCCTGCCCTCCTCATCAGAAACTCAAAACTCTGCAGCCAAGGCACGACCAACTCACTCTCGCTAAAATTAATTAATGAAATTAAATTCCCAACATAAATAGTTGATGTGCTGGAATATAGGAAATAATCCTGCATTAGCCTCCAGGGATGAGCCGGTTGATTAATACATCTGTTCCTAATTTATATAAGCATCAGCATCTCCTCTTCACTCATCTGGCATTCAGGCAGGGCACTTGCAGCATCTCTGAGATAATTCACGTGTGCGAGTGTCGGTGTGGTCAGATCTCGAGTCAGTCCTTGAGGACCTGCACTTTTGCAGTTCCCTTTTCGTTTTATTGGGTCCATAAAAGTGCCTTCAAAGAAATTTCCTTCCGTAGCCAGTGGTTTGAATTAATTGTGGTGCGCTTACCTCGGCAGCCAGCCTGGTGCTGCGCTGCAGATCAGAAATGACAAATCGCTGGCTCCTGCAAGGTGCTGAAGGCAACAGCTCCCTCACTGCTGTCCCTGATGTCCCAAACCCACAGCTGCAGTTACGTATTTGGCCTAGTTTGGAGAAGTGGTACCAAAAAAAAAAGGAAAAAAAAACAAAAAAGAAAACAAGGCCAGAAATGCTTCTCGCTGCTTCCCACCTCAGGAGGGGTTGTTAGGCTGAAGGAAGGGGAATGCTGAATCACGCACACTTTGTTGTCGAGGTGCATGTGTCTGTAATCTGCTTCCATCGCCAGCATGCCTGTGGCTCTTGGTTGGGAATCTTTTCCATGTGTTGCCTGTTTGTTTTCTTTCAAGCTCCTTTTCAAGCCCCCCCCTTTCAAGTCGGCAGAGCTGACGAAGATTTGCAGCGCTCGACTGTTTTAGGAGGGGCTCAGACTAGGCTGGCCCCTCGTTTGTTGGCTCCTAACTCCAGCACTGATGGGGGATGATGGAGACATCTTCTCCCCCTCCCTCCCCGCCCTTGTTCTTGTCTGTCTAGCACATAAAATCTGCAGGAAATTGGCAATTCTGTAGAGCCTGGCCTGGATTGCTGCTTTTCCGAGGTCACCCAGGGCAGGCTGTGACAGGGTGGGTGTCCCTCCCCTCTTCTCTCGCTGCAGGTACATCCGCTCGGAGCGCTCCGTCATCCTCATCAACTTCTGCCTCTCCATCATCTCCTCCAATGCTCTCATCCTGATCGGACAGACCCAGACCCGGAATAAGGTAAGGGATCCACTGGGGCTTTGTTTATTTGTTTGCTTTCCCCCTGATTTAGCACTGAAATGATCCATTCAGGCAGCGCTTCCTCATTTTTCCTCCATCTGTTAATTAGCGACATGTCAAAGACACGGCTAAATGGCAGATTTCAATTTTCTCTCTCGCTCTCTCTTTGATAATTTGTCAGCATCCTCGGGGCTTTGATTAAAACCGATGTGATATTTTTGAATATCTGCCTAGAGTAGCTGGCACATGGCACGGCGAAGAAGCGCGGTGATTTGCAAGGCTTTAACCATTTTATTTTCAAAAAAATTACAAAGACAGATTGAGAGAAGGCTTTTAAAAAAAAACCCCAAACAAACAACTTCTCAGCTCTACATTTATTTCTCCAGCAGTTTTTATACTCTGAGCTGAAAGTGCTTGGCAGATGTTAATGAACACAGACACAAAACTGTCCAACCTTTTTTTGGGGATGGGAAGCGTGGCCAGATGCACTGTGAGCACTGCAGGGCCACGAGGGACTCGAAGCGGATCTCAGAGTGACTCCAGCAGTCCAGGCAAGATCCAGCGTGGTTTTCCAAGCCATGAGCACTGGTTGCTCTCTTCCCACAGACCCAGCTGGAGACACGTGTGTTGCCTCCATGACTTTTTTCCAGCTCGAGCTCTTTCAGGTTCCCCGCTGACGTCTGGCGTGACAGATCACTGCTCACCGTTAGTATTTTCCCGTTGTAAATTTTCCCCTCTTCCCAGATGCTCCAAACAATCCTAACTCTGTTGAGCCAAAAAACGTGAGGCAAGATGCCTCCTCCACTCCTTCTGCTGTCAAAATCGTGATCGGAAGTCAAAAATTAGTTAGTGCTTAACGAGAACCAGTGACCAGCTGGGGTTTTTGAACACCTGCTTTGGCAGCATGAGTATGGTGTCACTGTTGGAAATGTATTGGGAAGAAGTTCGTCTCTGTGAGGGCGGTCAGGCACTGGAACAGGTTGCCCAGAGAAGTTGTGGGTGCCCCATCCCTAGAAGTGCTCAAGGCAAGGTTGGATGGGGCATTTGAACAAGGAGAAAATCTTCCTGCCCATGGCAGGGGGTTGCAATGAGATGATTTTTGAGGTCCGTCCCAAAACTCAGCCCATTCTATGATTTTATGAATCCTGCAGAGAAACTGAAGAATTTAGTGAATCAGGGACTCATTCCCGTGGAAGGCCCTTTAGGTTAGGATCAGGTTGTTCTAGGAAAAGCTTTCCAGCTGCTGGAGCCCTGTGTGTGTGTAGAGAAGTGTGGAAACAAGCAGCCAACTCTGCCCCTGCTGCAAAGTGCCCTTCAGAAATTCCTTTTCCAAAGCAGAATTGCCTTTCATTGCCAACATGGTTGGCAGGAGGTGGAGAAAGGGGGAACCAAGCTCCTGCTTTCCTTGGTGGTGTTTTCTGCCACACCAAACGTGCGCTGGGAGCTTCTTTCCATGGAGAGAAACGCTGAAGGATGCTCAGCAGGACAAACCACAGCTGGACCTCCACATCGGTGATTCTTCTTCACGTCAGGACAGGAGCTGGACGTGTTCCTCCTCTCCCACCCCCTCCAGAGCCCCAGTTATGAACCCAGGCTCTCCCTGGTGCTTTTTTGTCCCGTGACTCTGGGAGTTCACTGTCAGAGCTGTTGGTGGGGATTCGAAGCTCCCGGCAGCGATGGCAGGAGGCAGATTAGCTCTTTGCACATCCATATGCATGAAACCCCAGAAATAGCAAGGTTATTCTTGGATTTCCTCTCAGCCATCTAGTAAACAGTCTCTGGCAGGCAACAGAGAAAGAAAACTATACAGGGGAGAGACGAAGGAGCGTGAATTAAGATTTTATTCGCATTCAATTATCGATAATAGAGCGCCTTAAAATGTTGGTGATTGATTTATAATTGCGGCTTCTCCGGGAGATTTCTGCGGTATCGGCTTCCCCTGGAAATGTCAAATTCTCCCTGGATTTCCATCCGTGTAACCTCAAAGGCAAGATTCCACGGCTGGATTTGCTAAGCTTTTTTGAAGATGAAAGGCCTGGGAAAAGGCTAAAAAAAAAAATTACAGTCAGCAATGCGGGGATACAAAGGAAAGGGATGCTGCAGGAAGTGGCTGTGCCTCCGAGGCTTGTGCTGCAAGGGAACGGATTTCTCCTCTTAAAGCAAAACGAGGGCTGAAGGCCTTGACAGACTGACAAGCTCTGCTGGGTCTTGGGACATCGTATCCCTGTGCTTAGCCCTTCATGGGGATTTTGGGTTTTCCCCACAAGGAAGGGAGAACCTGCAGCAGAGGTTGCAGAAGCAAGTACTTGCCTGCCTATCAGTTGGCCGAGTTCATTTGAGGCAATGGGTTCATCCTGGTCCAGCTGAGATGTGCATATTTCTCTTGTCTTCCCCTCCTCTCTTCTTCTCTTTCTATCAAAGCTGCTCATTTGAGATGAAAAAAAAACCAACCCAATTGTATCTCTGTGGTGTAAAATTGTAAAGCAAAGCTTTTCTTTCGCCTTTACAGGGAAGAGCTGTGTTGGTTCGAAACAAAATCAAAAAGGCAACATGAACAGTGTTGTACCTGGTATCAGCCAAAAACAACAAAGAAAAAGGTTTCTGAAATAACAATCTCCTAAAATCCATTCCAGAAAGCGTCCTCTGTTTGTAGCTGTTTCTTGTAGGGTTTGTAAGCTGATGAATCGGAGCTACCTTTTTTTGGATTATTGTAAAATATGAAAATTACGGGACATTATCATATTGAGCCGTGTTACTTGTACTGAACCGTCACCCAGGATCCACTTTTAAGCAGAATACGGAGGGATTTGGTGTCAAATGCAAATCTGGAGCAAAAAAGACAGTTCCTATCTCAGGGAACACACGGTCTTGCTTTTATTCACAGCCTCTGATAACGACGGGTGGTGCCGGTGGATGAATCGAGAGCGATCCGATAAAATCATGATAAAAGCCACTCTGTGCATGAGAGCTCTGGGCTGAAAGATGCTGGTGGTTGAAAGAGGAGAAAAAAAGAGAAAGGTTCATTGACCATAAAGCCAAGTCCGTGTTTCCCCATATAACTCAAAGCAAAGAAATTCTTGATTATAAACCTTCCCCTCCCCCAAATGCCTGAAGCCATTTTTTTTTCTTTTCCTCCAGAGTCACTTTTAAAATCTATTTGCTCTCCCTTCTCCTCGGGAGCCGCTGGAGTTTCTTCCCATCATTTTCTTCCCGAGTACATTGATTCACAGTTTTCAGCTCGCAGATGGGGGGAGAACTGGCTGAGTTAAACAGAGCGGCACCAATTTGCACCAGTGAAAGATTTGGCCTTGCTGAGTTAAAACAAAGACGAGCTTGTCAGCTTTCCAGTCCATCTCCCTGGCACTCCGGGATTGTTCCTCATAATGCATTTGCCAGTTCTTTCCCCAGTTTAATTTTAAATGGCTTAAGCTGCCTGCATTTCCCTTGTGAGATTTCCCCACCGAGTAGCAGAGCTCACCATTATGAAATTCTTTCTAATCTAGGGGGTTTTTTCTTTCTTTTTTGGTTTTTTTCTTTCTCTCCTGTCTGCTGGTAGTTATGTGCTCTTGGACAACTGTGCCCTGATGTTTGCAGTCCTTTCCCAGCCCCTGGCAGCCGTGGTTTCACCCAACTCTCACGGCTTAACTCTTTCACTCAGCACTGTTTCCCTGGCAAGGGCACCATCCAAATTGCCTTCCTCGGATTTCATTTCCATGGCTGGGCTGCCAGGGACGTGGTGCTTTGCAAACCTTTTGAGCTGAGATTAGTGCACTGGTTACTAACTACTCCATCCTCCCCTGCCCTGGAAGGATCGTGGCAATAGTTTGGATGTTTTGGAAATTGAATAAATCCTGCTGAAGCCAAGAAAGCACCAGGATGGGATGTGTGCTCAGACTTCTGGTGGAAGGTATCCCTCCCTGCTCTGGGGGGGGTTGTAACTAAATGATCTTTAAGGTCCCTCCCCACCCAAACAATTCTGTAATTCCACGATGTTAACCTCGGCCTTATCTTAGAGCTTGTGCTTATGAGCAGCCAATTTCCACGTAGGATTTAAATTTAAAGCTTTGCTCTTTGCTAGGTCAAAGCTTGTGGAGCTCCTAAACTGTGTGTCCATGTCTTGATCTCCATGACTTTTCCTTCCAGAGCCTGGTTTGGAAGCATCTCCCCCTCACCTTCCGCTCTGCTCCCCACTGCTCTCTTCGCCTGCTGCTCCTCTCACGTGTGTCCTCCTTTCCTCCTCTCTCCAGGTGATCTGCACGCTGGTGGCGGCTTTCTTGCACTTCTTCTTCCTCTCCTCTTTCTGCTGGGTGCTGACCGAGGCCTGGCAGTCCTACATGGCCGTGACGGGCCGGTTACGGAACCGCATCATCCGCAAGCGCTTCTTGTGTCTCGGATGGGGTGAGGATCCGGGGGCTGCGGAGTAGGGAAGGTTCAGGCTGCAGGAGAGACTGGTGCTCCTCAGGAGGGTGCTTGAAACCCTTGGAAGGGATTTCAAGGAGGGCTGAAATGGTTAAAAAGCACCACCAAGAGCCCTTATGTTGAACCTCCTGCCCAGTGCACCTGAAAATAGAGGAGTCGAGTTCAGGTTTCAGAGGGTGCTCTGGGGGTGGTTGTTCCTGGGGTTGGGTCTGTTTCTTGCTTTCTACTTTTCTCTCTGTCTGTCTCCCTCCGTGCTGGGTGTGTTCCACTGGTACGTGGTACCAGGCAAGGGAATCCTGGCTGTGGTCAGCAGGACCAGGGCAGGGATTGTCCCTCTGTGCTGGGCACTGCTGAGGCTACACCTCGAGTTGTGGGGTCAGTTTCGGACCCCTCACTACAAGAAAGATGTTGAGGGGCTGGAGAGTGTCCAGAGAAGGGAACGGAGCTGGGGAAGGGTCTGGAGCACCAGGAGCAGCTGAGGGAGCTGGGAAAGGGGCTCAGCCTGGAGAAAAGGAGGCTCAGGGGGGACTTACTGCTCTCCAGAGCTCTCTGACAGGAGGGTGCAGCCAGGTAGGGTTCGAGCTCTGCTCCCAGTTAAAAGTAATAGCACAAGAGGAAACAGCTCCAGTTGCACCAGGGGAAGTTTAGATTGGGTATTAGGGAAAATTTCATCACTGAAAGAGTGGCCAAGCATCAGAAAAGGCTGCCCAGGGAAGCGGCAGAATCACCATCCCTGGAAGTGCTCGAAAACCCGTGAAGAAGTGACATTTAGGGCCATGGTTTAGTGGTGGGCCTGGTTGGACTTGGTGATCCTCGAGGTCTTTTTCAGCCTTAATGATTTTACGGTTCTAAGGTTCTGCAGAGCAACCTGGAGTGAAGCAAACTCTGAAATCCTGTCTCCATGGCAGTGGCGCCTTTTGGAGACAAATAAACTGCGAGACTGCTGCAGATGCTTGTAACTAATTTTTCTGCCTCTGCCGTATGTTTAATTTATTAGCCTTAAATGATGCATTCTGTAGTAGAAAACAAACACAAACCCATAAACCTGGGCTTTCAAAGCGATGACAAGGCTGTGTTTGAAAGGAGCGGCGGCACAAAAAGTTGCTGAGAAGTGAGGAGGCAAAGGGAAAAAGAAAAAATGAGCGTGGCTGAGCTCTGTTAATGCCTCATTTTACTACTGAAGTCTCACAGTTCACCCCAGGCAAGAGATTTCTGGTGCTTACCAAGCACCCTGATGTGATTTATTCTGGCACATCAAGAGCCGTCCTCGTTGCAGCACCTTCATCCCTTTAAGTTTTCCCTGCTAAGCTTTTGCTTACAATAGAGAATAAATTGTGTTATTAAAATCCGGGGTTTGTGCGTGGCGGGAGCAGCACCACAATAACCTGCAGAGCACGGGCTGCAGGAGCCTGGGTGTGCTCATGCATGTGTTTATCCCTCCTTGGTGACTCCAGCAACATCAGGGGTATCAAATGTAACAGACTAATAGCTTTTCTAGGTAATAAAAAGGGAATTTTTTTTTCCTTTCCCCCCTGATTCGTAAAAGCTGGGACAGATGGGCGTGTTAGCCGAGGGAATTTCGGATGAGCAGCGTTCATGTTTGTAGTCTGTACAGATTTAAAAAAAAAAAAAAAATTAAAAAATCTCCCAACATGTGTAGAAGCATAATTTGCACTGCTGGTAAAATGTAGTCAGCTCTGAGCTAGGATGCACTGCTGATAAATGATGCATAATAACCATTTGGAGTAGGTTAGGACAAGAAGTGAAGAACACTCTCGCCTATTAAGGCAGCAAGGGAATTTGGGGTATTTAGCATCCTGCTAGACTTCAGCTGTAGAGCTGGGATTAATGGCACTTGTAAGAGGAAAGAAGCCGAAAATATGTTTTAAGGAGCATAATCTGAAATAATTAGCACAATTCACTTTGTCACGGGCTGGTTCTCCCCCCTTTCCCCTCTTTGCACATTTGCATTTCTCTAAGCCCTCATTCGAGATGTCTTTGCCAAGTTCTCAGCTGCTCTCAGCTGTAACTCATTGAAGCTGCAGAGAATTCCAGCAGCGAGGGAGGATTATTTTTTATTTCTTTAAACTCCTCGTGGATGTGCAACTTTGCAATTCGATTTTTGAATCATCATTATTAATAATTATTGTTAATAATTGCTGCCCATGCTTGGGCAATGCTCTCAAGTTCAGGATGTGGCTCTTTGGGTTGATCCTGTGCAGGGTCAGGAGCTGGACTTGATGATCCTTGTGGATCCTTCCAATTCAGGATATTCTCTGATTTAAAATAGACAGATAAATTGTTCCCTGGAAACGACTCAGTCATCACATTTAGCCCCAATAAAGAAGAAATATTTTCTGTCAGGATTTTTATGACCCTGTTACAGTTTCCACAGCTGGATTTTTAATGCTGCCGTAGCTCAGCCTCTGAGTGGGTCTTCAGCTGTTTATAACAGGAATGGCTCTTGGGAATTATTAGCAAACATCTTCTCCAGTGGAACATGATTAACACATGCCCTGATTCTCCTCTGACCTGGAAGCACAAAACTCTTTGGAAGAGGTTTTCAGTGGATTTACTTGGAATTGTGAGTGTTAAACTCACGTTGTGCAGAAAGCCCCCAGATCCTTGCTGGTGCTGTCTGTACCACACCAGGTGTATGGAAGGGACCAGTTAGGAATAAATTTCTTCACAAGAATAAAAAAAATTTGGTTGAAATTTTATTTTTTGGTGGGTTTATTTTCAATCCAATCCCATCTAACTTCGCTTAGACTTTGACAGCTCTCTCAGGGCTGCACCTCATAATATGATGCCCTTTGGCTTAACCACCACGACGTAGCTGCCACCTGTAGTAGCTGCACCTTGTCCAGACCCATTCCCAGCCCAAACTGAGGCTTTTTCCCAGCCTTGGAAGGAGCCAGTCCCTGGAGCTGCCAAGTTCACAGCCCCACTCTGGATTTCTGCATAATTATCACGTCGGAGAGAAGCGCTTTGCGAAGAACAAGTTGCTATTTTTGGCGGAGTCTTTGCCAAATTTCCTCTTTCCCAGGGTCTCTTGCACCAAGCTGTATCCCTGAAAATGTCCTTTCCCATGTGGTTTCTTCCCGTGGGATGCTGCACTGATGGCACCGTAGGGAATGCAGCAGCCAGGATTTATCCAGATGAGGTGTCAGAAGGAGGATCAGCAAGAGGAGCAGGAGTCAGTGAAGGGAAAAAAATGAGAAAAAGAGGAATGGAAAGGAAAAAGGAAA